>BQNB010000719.1:122846-159947 GCA_026074375.1 Tanacetum coccineum | reverse complement strand
GAGAAGTTCTAATAGTTAGTACTGCTGAGGTAAACCTTAGTACTGCTGGACAAATTGTTACTTATACAAGAAGGAGTGCAGAGAAAAGGTCAAGAAAAGATAAAGGAAAAGCCATAATGATAGAGTCTGAGCCCAAGAAGAAGTATAAGAAGGAGCTTGAACAAGAAAGGTTAAGTTTTGCTGAAGCCATCAGACTTGAAGAGCAAATGAATGAGGAACAAAAAGCTCAGATTGCAAGAGATGAATAGATTGCAAAACAATGGGATGAAGAGGAAAGACAAAGAGCCACGGCTGAAGCCAAGTCTGCTAAGCAGATAGATTGGAATGATCCTTCAGTCATAAGGTATCATACTCAAAAGATAAAACCAAAGACAGTTGCCCAAGCAAGGAAAAATATGATCAAATACTTAAAGAATTGGGAGAACTACAAGATTAGTGACTTCAAGAGAATGTCTCATAATGAGATTAGGCCAATCTTTGAAAAGGTTTGCGATTTTAATCAAAATATTAAACCTATGGATGTAGAGCATGAGAGTGAAAAGAAGAAGTCTCCTGAAAAGTCTCCTGAAAAGATGAAGTCTGCTGAAAAGATGGAAGAAGAAGATGTGGCTACTCAGAAGGAAATGAAAGAAGTCTCTAAAGAAACTGGAGCAAAGAGAAAGAAATCTATTCCTAGGAAAAGCACAAGGAAGAGACAAAAGATGGAGGAAGATGCTGAGAAGGAAGAACTCAAAGGATTTTTGGATATAATACCAAGAGAAGAGGTTCCTATAGAGGTTGAATCTCTCTTTACAAAGTTTCTAGTTGTGGATTAGAAGACTTGTGTTTTTACAGAGAACTTCATGTATTATCAAGTCTTCAAAGGGGATGGTAGTTCCAAGAATTATAAGGTATTGAGTGAGATGCTTGAAGATTTTGATAGACAGGATGTAGAGGAATTGTACATGCTAGTCAAGGAAAAGTATAGTGCTTCAAGACTGGAAGGGTATGATTTGATGCTGTGGGGAGATTTCTATACTCTATTTGAGTCTGATGAAGAAGATAAGATTTGGAAAAATCAGCATGAATACAATTTGATAAGCTAGAGATTATGTGATTTTTGTAGTATTCACATTCTGTTGATGGAAAATGGGTTAGCAATTCATATGCTGACAGAGAAGAAATATCCTTTAAGTCAAGAGCTGTTGTCAAAGATGTTAAGTAAGAACTTAGAGGTTGATCATGAGAGTTCACAGGTGTTTGAACTTCTAAGGTTCATAAGATCTCAAGTACAGAAGTAGAAGAAATGTTTGAAAGAATCATCAGCAAAGGAAGAAGACTAGAAGATTTAATTCAGAAGAAACTTGATGATTTGAAGGACAATCACAAGTTTAGGGGATGATTGTTAGGAATAAATCTTCACAAGACTTAATACTGCCAAGGTACAACTAACAGTACTAATGGAGTTAGTACTGCCAGTACATACTTAGTACTGCCAGTATTAGTTAATACTGCTAGGAGAAAGAGTGTAAGGATTAATGTTTTCTTAACTTAGTACTGACAGTACAATAGTTAGTACCGACAGTTATACTTAGTACCGACAGTACAAAGTGTTAGTACTGTTAGTTAGTTAGTACCGTTAGTAGTAAAATAGTTAGTACCGATGAGAAGATATTTAAAAGATATTTGTAAGATATTTGTCAGAAAGTCATGTAAGACTTTTAGGGTTATCCTTAATCTATAAAAGGATAACTATTGACATAGTTAGAACATATATGAAATAGACAATTACAAATCAAACAACATATCATAGTTAGCAATCTGTAACTCTCAAGAACATTTTAACAAAGTTGTTATTCTGTTTAAATCATTATTCTTCTTAGTACGTGTGTTAAGATTCCGCATTAACATATTGTATTCAAGTCATTGTTTCTAACATAGTCTGTTGTATTTATACATCTAGGCGGCTAATATCTTTTTGCTGCAAAGATCCATTTCAGTTTAGAACCCAATTGGTATCAGTGAGCTTGTAAGAACTTTGAATAAGAAGAACAATCAAATCTAGTTAATTCATCTCAAAACAAACAAATCTAAACATGTCTGGAACACATGATGAAATCCCACCTCCACCACCACCTCCACAAGAAACACAACAAAAACCAACACAACAAACTCCTCAAACAGTCTCAACCATAAAACTTCAAATTTTCAAAAAGGGGAATATGACATATGGCTATGAAGATAGAACACTATCTGGCCCATACAGACTATCCAATTTGGGAGGTTATCCAAAATGGGAATGGTCCTGTATCAGTCACACTGGATACTACAGGACATATTAAAATTTTGCCTCCTAAAACTGCAGAAGAAATGGTGCTAAGAGAGAGAGAAAGAAAAGCAAGGACCACCTTGCTGATGGCCATACCAGAAGATCATCTAGCGAAATTCCACAAATGACTGATGCAAAAGTATGTGGATTGCCATAAAATCCAGATTTTGGTGGAATGATGAATCCAATAGGATGCTGAAGTACATCTAGAGCAACATTTTGAAGGATTCACAATATCCAACTCAGATGGAATTTACAAAGGATATGAGAGATTCCAAAGTCCTACTCGGTCAGCTAGAGATTCATGGAGCAGCTGTATCTACTGAAGATGCTAATCAAAGTTTTTAAAGATCTGTACCTCTGCTTGTTACATGTTTCTTGATCATGAGGAAACAAACCAGGAATGACAGTCTTAGTTTTGATGATTGTGAAACAATCTAAGAGTCTTTGAACATGGATTGTGAAAGGGCTCTACATGCATCTCATCGAACTTGCAAACATATAGCTATTCTGTCTCTGGAAAACACCAACAGTACTAATGAAGTTAGTACTGCTTTTTGTGTGCTCACCACTCTTTGGTCATTGTTTTTAATGCCATGAACTACCATCTAAATCTCATATTACTTGCTTGCAAGTCAATCTAGTTGTCCTCAAACTAGATCATGAGACTTTAGATCAGGTTGATGAATTTGATCTCGAAGAAAGGACTTGAAATGGCAAAGTTGGCAATGATCTCCATGAGAATAAACAAGTTTCCAAAAGAAGATGGTAGAAAACTACTAGTTTTGATGCAAAAGGACCTGTGGTTTTGTAAAACTAAAGTGGAATGCTTCAAATGCACAAAACAGGGCATTTTGGAAGAGAGTGTAGAACGGAAGGAAGGAGAATAGAAGGAGAGATGGATGGAATACGGGTATAGAGAAGGAAAGAACTGGACCTAGAGTTGAAAGCATAACTGGAGGAGAAAGAGAAATTTAGAGCATTAGTGACCACTTGATGGGAATGTGTTGATGGAAACTCTCAGACAGATAATGTATAACTATGCTTTCATGGCCAACGACACCTCAGGATCTGGGGACACTCAGGTACCTTATTGTTCAACATGAGTGTAATGAAGGGTTATGCTACATTAAAAGACATATATGTTCTTCAAAAGAGGAGACAACTAGAAAAAAAAATGATGCTAGTGTTAAAATAAAGCTTTTATCAGGGTCTTAAAGAAAGTAGAAGCCCAAATTAGTTGTCCATCAACAAATCAACTTTGGTATGAACAAACGATCAAATTATGGAAAATAGATTTAGATGATAAAACAGATGTGCCTAAACATACATAAGACATTGTTGGGCTAAAGCTCAATAGGAAAAAGATGATTTAGA
Organism: Tanacetum coccineum; assembly: GCA_026074375.1. Taxonomy (NCBI): domain Eukaryota; kingdom Viridiplantae; phylum Streptophyta; class Magnoliopsida; order Asterales; family Asteraceae; genus Tanacetum; species Tanacetum coccineum. The sequence goes on along the minus strand of BQNB010000719.1, from coordinate 156,262 downwards.
TGTAATGTACACAAATGGATTCATTCTTCAAAAAATCTGATAAAATGCAAATTTATTCTATGAGTGCATGTGATAAGTTTGGGCTTGGTATGGTGATTATAGATATAGTGGGAATTTGAGCTCTGAAAATGAATAGTTTTTCCAACGCTGTCTTAGGTGCAATGCAATGATTTTTGAAATCACCTTTGCATTTAAAGGTTCAGTTAAAACTGTGAAATGCAAAGCAGTTCCTCCACCCTGATGACAGGGAAAATTATCTGCCCTCTGGTTCCTGATGTTGTATCGTGACTCAAAAATACATATGGTCCCAGAAAAGACTACTAAGTGAACTGACTCCCAAACTAATGAAGTTGATGCCTGATGACTCTAAATTAGTACAGGAAACATCTGAATTAGTGTTTGAACAGTTGTCAATGAATCATATGTAGAAGTTCACTGAGGTTTGGTCTGTTGTCCTTCATTGAGGAGTATGAATCAGGATTGTGATGATGATGATGAGAATGTGTATGTAAAATAGAAAAAGATCTTGTCACACCTAGTTTTGCTACCAAGCTGTAAAAACTCCTAGTGAAAATGTTTAGATTAATTCAATATAGTCAAATCTAAGGTTAACAACAACCAATTGGGAAGAAGGGATTACTGAAAGAGCATGTTTTGTCTGTGGGAGTTTTAGTCATTTAATAAGAGATTGTGATTATCATGTAAAATTGGCTAAACAAGTTGAGCTACATAAACAAAATATGTCTAAGGGTAATGGTTCAAGGGAAAAGACCAACAAGATTTTGAGGAAACCCATATGGGACAATGCTCAAAGAGTAAATAAACAACATCAGTTTGTCCCTTTGGAGTAAAACAGGACTGGGAACTTGATCCAGTTAATACTGATAAAGCTAGCGGGTAGTACTGTTAGGGCAAAATATTAACAAACAGACATTACTAAACGCAACATGCTTGAAAGTTATTAATGTTAAAACCCTCAGTGAATGATGTAAGACCACAATTGTTTTTAGCAAAAACTCATTCCACTTATCCTCAAGGCTTTAAATGAAACAACATTACTAAGAACAAAATTGGCAAACCAAAGATTATATTGTAAGTAAAAACAGTTAGTACTGTTGGGGAAAACAATGGGTAATGGCTGTTATGTCCTCAGCAAGTTGTAAATGGAGAAACTTGGATACAAACAATAGGTCCTCTCCAATTTAATGGTGGATTAGCCTTAGAAATCATCATCTTTAAAGATCCCTAGCAGGGACTCAAGCCCAAAACAGGCTTGGGTCCCTTAGAGGAGGACTATCTCTTCTTTTGAATGTACAGGAAAATCCACACAGAACTTTAAAGAATAAAGGAATAATTGATAGTGGATGTTCAAGGGTACATGACTGGAACAAGCTTACCTTGCTGACAATCAAGTCTTTATTTGGTGGCCTATTGCCTTTGGAGGTAGTAAGCGGATATATTATGGGAAAGGTAAAATACAAATGGTAGTTGATTTGGGATGTAAGTTTGTAAAGAACTTAAGCATTTCAATCTCTTTTCGTGTGTCAACAAATGTGTGACAAAATGTAATCAGGTTCTGTTTACTGACAATTAATGTCTTATCTTTTCTCTAGACTTTAAAGGTTACCTGATGAAATCAATTATTACTTAAAGTTCCCAGACAAAACAATACTGTACAGTTTCAATTTAGAGAAATTGTTCCTTTAGGAGGATTGGCTTGTTTGATTGCAAAAGGCTACAACTGATGAATATAACTTTTGGATTGGTGGGTGGGTCTTATATTTTTTTTGTTAGTTCTTTTTTTCTTTTTTTTTATTAATGTAATAATTTCAAAAACCTAAATAGACTTGTGAAGGGTACCTTGTAAGAGGTTTACCTACAAAGCTTTTTCAAAATGACCACCTTGTGTTGCTTGTCCAGAAGGAAAAGCAACACAACAGCTTCTTGTAAGGCAAGGTTGTTAGCTCTATTAGGCCAAACCTTATAACTTCTTCATATGGGACTTGTTGGACCTACACTGTGGAGGAGATAAACCATAAGACTATTGTTTGTTATCATGATGATTTTAGCAGATTTGTTGGACATTTTTCTTGGAATAAGGATGAAACAAGTGATCCTAAGGACATTATAGACAAATAGAGAACCAATTGAATCAAAGGTTAAAATTATTAGATGTGATAATGGAACAGAATTTAAAAACAAGAAGTTATTGAATTTGTGGTGTTAAAAGGATCAAGAAGGGAAATATAGCAATGCCGAACTCCACAACAAAATGGAGTTGTGAGAGAAAGAACAGGGGACCCTTAATTGAGGGCAGAGAACAATGCTTGCAGATTCATTTTTACCTAACTTTTTGGGGCTAAAGCAGTAGTACTGCTTGAGGGTGGGGGGGTTATGTTCTTATCAGGGTATTAGTGCCCAAGCTCATAATAAGACACTTATAAATTTAACTGGTAAAACCTCCAATTATAAAGTTATATAATGACCTTTTGGGTGTCATGTGACCATCTTGATTACCATAGACCACTTAGGCAAATTGCTGGAAAATTGTCATGAGGGATTTGGTTGTTATTTATACAAAGCAAGGATTTTAGAGTATACAATCTTGTAACCAAAAGTGTGAAGAAAACCTGCACATAAAAATCTTAGAGACACAAACCAAATGTTGCAGTGGGAAAGGGACCAAATTAGCTTTTGACTTGATTATTTGATGATTTATGAACTATCTTTTGTTCGTTTGAGAATCAAGCTTAACTTCATGAGGTCAACAAGATACTATACAAAATGAAGGTTCAAAAGACAAAATTGTTGCAGGGGATTCTGACAAAGAAGATGAATCTGCTCAAGACTGTTTTGAAGTTCCTTACTGGCATTCGTATTCTTCCACAAACACCTCTTCTTCAAAATCAGATGAAAAGAGAAGAAGTCCAAGAGAGGAAGAAAGAAGTTCTTTCTGTGGATCTTGAAGACTTCAAAGGACAATGAGAAAGAAGCTAATAAGGAAGCAGAAGCTCTCACAAAGAATCTTGCACAAGAACCCCCCCCCCCCAAAAAAACTGAGAAAATCAGTTACTCAGGCAGAAGCTGCTCAGACTAGCAGTATAACATTATTAGTACTGTTAGCACAACAGACTAAAGCTAGCGGTACTAACTTTGTTAATACCTTTAGCATACCTGATGGTACTGCCGTGCAAATTGAGGGACCATCTCTTCATCTATAACCAATTTCCAACAGTGACTATGAAATACCTCCACTTGAGGATATTCATTGGAAGATGTATGATGGTATTTCACATTTTCTTATGATGATGAGGGTGCAGTGGTGACTTCTCAAATTTGGAAGCTTATGTGAATGTTAGGTCCTATTCTCCACATCAAGAGTTCATCCTTTCATCCTTCAAACACTCATACTAGAGATCAACACTCAGCAGTACAAACAAGAAGCAAAGTAATAAAGTATTGAAAGCTCATGCTTTTGTAGTTATGTTCAAAAGCAAAGGAGAACCAATCTTATGGACTTTTATCCTTGTTTGTTTGCCTGTTTTCTATTCAACATGAACCAAAGGGAAGATTTCAGAAGCTCTTGAAGATGAAAGTTGGGTTGAGCTATGCAAGATGAATTGTTTGCAGTTTGAGATTCAAAAGGTTTGGATTCTAGTAGATTTGCTTATGTAAGAAGGGCTATTGGTACAAAGTGGTTGTTATTAGGAAATAAGAAAGATGAAAGAGGAGTGGTTGTTAGGACAAGTAGATAGTTGCTAGGGACACAGTCAAGAGGGAAGAAAAGACTATGATGAAGTTTTTGCTCCTGTGGCTAGGACTTGAAGCCCATAAGGATCTTATTTAGCATATGGCTCCTATAAGGGGTTTATTGTCTATCAATGGATGTGAAGAGTGCTTTTCTATGGCAGGATTGATGAAGAAGTATATGTGTCTCAACTCCAGGGTTCCAAGATCCTAAGTTCCTCAGATAGTTCTACAAAGAATATGGTTAAAGCTTTGTATGGATACATCAGCTCCCAGAGCTTGGTATGCTACCTTATCCATTTTTGTTCGAAGCATGGATATAGTAAGAGGGACAATAGACTTAATACTATCTTACTGAAGAGAAGACAACATGATATCATATTAGTTCAAAGTCTATGTTGTGATATCATCTTTGGATCTACAAAGAAGTCTTGTGTAATGAGTTTGAGGCTTTGATGACGAGTAGATTTAGATGGTTTAATGGGAGAGCTTTACTTTCTGCTTGGCTTACAGATCAACTGAAACCAAATGGTATTTTTCATAAGCCAGGATAAGTATGTTGATGTATCTACAGAAGTTTGACTTTGCAAATGTTATGCTTGCAGTTCACCAATAGAAACTCAAGAAGCCATTTAGCAAAGTGAAGAAGCTAGTGATGTTGATGTGCATTACTCTATAGATCAATGATTGGATCCTTAATGTTGGACTGCTTCTTGGCTGAAATTATGTTTGCAGTCTGTGATTGTTCTGAGGTTTAAGTCACTCCAAGACCTATATTTGACAGCAGTCAAAGAATCTTTAATGGTACTAAAAGGCAACATAAAATTAGGCTTTGGAACTAGGAATCTACATTTGACTAGGAATCTTACTCAGAAGTGGATTATGCTGGAGCAAATCTTGACAGGAAATCCACAACAGGAGGTGTCAATTTCTTGGCGAAGACTCATTTACATGCAATGCAAAAACAAACAAATTGTAGCTACCTCTACTAACAGCAGCAGAATATGTTCGCTCTTTGCAAGATGTGTGGGCAAGGTATTAGGATTCAAATCAAATGTTAGAATATGGGTTCAATTTCATGAATCACAAAGATCTTACAGTGGTAATGGAAAGATAATTTGCATTGTATAGATCCAGTATTATCACTCAAAGTCAAAGCATTTTGCATATTAGGCACCACTTCATAAGAGGATGCCGATGAGAAGAAACTCATACAAGTGCTTAAGAATCCACCACAATGACAAATGTAGTGATCTTCTAACAAAGGCATTTGATGTAAAGCGATTTCAGTTCTTGGTTGTGTCAATTGGCATGGTAAATCCCATAAGCTGCATTGTTTAAGGGAGGCAACTGAATGAGTCATTTCCTATGGATGATAGAGGTACAAAACGCAAAATACGCTATGACCTTCTTATAGAATTAAACCCAATAGCTCAACATTTAAACATACATCACAAAGCATTACTCTTCCACAAAATACTTTACACCATTGGCAAACTCAAACTTGTTCCAAGAATACCCTAAAAACCTTTAAACACCAACTTTCTTACCATCATAGATTCAATCATAATCAAGATACTATTTTACGTACTCAACATCGTGGTCTGTACCTTGGATCTAAGATTATGTAGATGGTCAAGATTCCTTGTGTGAAGCATTTTGAAAGACATAAAGAAATGTATGAGGATTCTTGTAGCCCTTCTAATAGAGTACTTTCAAGTATAAAATGGTTGTTTGGGTTGATGCTGAGTGGAACATTTGAAAAGATCCCAGAAATAGTGATCATGGTTAGATGGCTCAGGTAATGGAGTCTCTACCTCTGTTTTAATGTGGTAATGGATATATAAATCCTTTTCTTGATTTAAGAAGGATTTGAGAGTTTCACTGATAAGTAGTTTGGTACTGAAGCACTCTGATATCTTACAGTGTTCAATTTTTGTTTGGACAAAGTTTTGTTACGACCATGTTAAGTTAGTACGATAGGCAAAGTTAAATGTACGCTTAAGAGTCGATTGAAGAATAATAGCCAAGGTACATAGTTGCAAATTGGAACGTTTTCTTTGAAATTAGGTCACAAAACCTATAAGATTCCTTTTCAATCAGCCCCCATTACTCACGCAATCTCTGTCAAACTAATTTTCTTAGAATTTACAAGCCCTAATTTCTATTTACGACGAATCTCTCTCTTGAAGCATATGGTGCTTTGAAAGTTACCTGTCCTAAGCACACAATGATCGCCTATTTGGAATACGCACTGACGGATATGTTGCTGTTCCATGAAGTGATGATTTTCTTCAAAGAAGTTATATTTCTAATGCGTCACTGTAAGTCCTGGTGTTTCAACCAATCTCGGATTGACAGTTTGTCGTCGCTAAGTCCAATACAATCAACAATGCTGGCACATAACTGCCAAAGGAAGCTGGCAAGTTAGTGTCTATCTCTGAGTATCATTCGTTCTGAATCGTCTTTTTGATGATGGCTGATGGATAGCCACACTTCCAAATAAGTATCTTTAGATGCTATTCAACCTTATGGGATTTGTAGGTTTGAATGTGTTAACATTTAATAAAGCTTTGTTTTCACCCTAAATGGAGGTTTTTTTTTTCACACAATTAATCATTGTAATCAGCATCCAAAAGTTCTCCTTGGGGATCAAATTCCTACAAAATTTTGCCTGCTGTAATTTGTTTACAACTAATCAAATGGTATAAATTTTTCTAAATTGATTTTTTGACGGTATTGTTTAGACATCTAAGAGGCTAAAGAAGAAGTTTGTTATGTATCCTCGTTCTTATTTCTATAAGTTTTAGCTGTAATTTGTTAACTGTAAATTTTACCTTTAGATCACCTTTCTGTTAGATAAATAGTTTAAACTAATAAGTTTTTTCTTTTGGGTTTAAAAAGGCGCAAACATTTTTCAGGCCATGGCAATTTTACACCTTTGTTGTAATATGTTGGTCCAACCACTCTGAATCGAGGGTTACTTCTTCAGAAAGACTATATGAAGCACACACAACACCCTCTCCTGACAATAGTGTAGCCCAATTGAGTCACTTCATGACTAATCTATCTGCTCAGTTAGTGAATGGTACCATTTTGCAGCAATCAAACTGATTTCACCAAGTCCTCTCAACTCAGTCCTTCACCAAACCCTTTCCCCCACTCTATTATTCCTGATCATTTCTAGAACATACTGGTGAGAATCTTGGGATCATTCATTCTTGGATACATCCTTTAAGGATATGACTGGATTTGGATGCATATGACTTCCAAAATGTCTGCATGATTTTGTTTATCTCTTTGTGGTAATAAGGTTTCAGATTCAAGCAAGGAAATTAAACTATTGAACGGCTAAGATCACAAAAAGCCTCAAAAGAAGAAAGCTAATCATGGTCATCAAACACTTCAAAGCATATCTAGCAAGAGAATTTCAAAGGAACAAAGACAACAAAGGCGAAATAAGACTACTCCTCAAGCAAATAGAAATGTTTTTTGCAGATAGAGTTGTATCCAAACAAGGGTTTTGGAAGAAAGAATGCTAAAAAGGAGTGGTTAAAAGCACAAAGAAAATGATCAAAGTGAAGGGAGGACAAAAGAACTGATGGATGAAGACATAGAAACTGAATTGAAGTTGGGCCTCTTGCTACTGAAGAGATGAAGTTAGTAATGCTAAGGATGGAGGTTGAAAAGTTATACCGACTTTGAAAAAAAAAAAGTAAGGTATAAGACTAAGTACGACAGACCAAAACTTAGTACTGGACGATTTCAAAGTTTAGTTACTGATGTGATCAAGGTGATGCTTCCTGAAGACAAAGAAGAAGGTTCTGAAGAGGTGAGAGTTTGAAGTACCATTGAGCAAAGAGTAAGTCTTGAAGAGCAATCATAAGCGGAAGAAAAAGGAAATTGCTGCTCAAGCTTCTATACTTCCTCTTGACAACCCACTATCTGTGAATTTGGTGTGGATGGTGGAACCATATTGCTACCATTCTCATCAAACCTTGAGTTGTAAAGCCCAAAGCTATTCCAAAAGAAAGAAAAAGAGGGAAAAGGTTTTGTTGATTAGTACGGCTATGGAGATTTTTGTTGTAGATACTGATAGACCTAGAACTACTTTCTACATGATCAACACTCACTTTTAAGACTTCTTCCTAAAAAATGGATCCTATAGACAAAGGGAAGAAAAATAAAGATATAAAAAGAAAAAGAGGAAGATTGTAGAGGAGGATGAAAACTAAAAGTGAGATGATGATTTTCCTCAAGCTATGAAGATAGAGAAAAGAATATTCATTGCAAAATTTGACTAGAGTGAACATGAAGGGTAGTTTTGGCTAGGAAAGGTGCAAATAGAGAAGAATGGGAAGCTGAAGTAACAAGAGGAGGGGAAAGGGGAAAAACAAACTTTTTTGTGTAAGAACATAGCAACAAATGAACTCTCATTAATACGCATTGATGATGTTAAGGCAAAGAATTGATGCGCAAGAGCAGACTGAAATTCCTAGTCTGAGGTATGAGAAGCTTCTAAGAGCAAGATAGTGGAGTTTTACTACTCGAAGGTGAAAGAGAAAGAAGGCTAAATTCCTTCATGATACATTGCTGGCTCAAAAGAAAAGTGCCTTGCTAACAAAGATCAACAAGCTTAAGGAATAAACCTTACAACAAAGCATCAACTCAGAAAATATCAAAATGCCAACCTATTATAATGATGGGGAAACTACAAACATTGCTGATTTGAGAGCAAGAAGTTATTGAAAACAATTCAAGCTTTTGTATGAAAAGATTTTAAGAGATTTTTTTAATGAAGATTTTCATCTCTCACTGATCGCTCAAGATGAAAGGTTTATCAAGAGGATGATATGAAAAATTGGAGCCATGTGTTTATCTAACATCTGAAAGTGATCAGAAGACACAACGAAGAAGTCAAGGATGAGGATTAAGATGTAGAAAGTACTAGATAAAGGAACGCTAATGGTACTAGAATAAGGGAGATGAAGTCAAGAAAAAAGGAGATTTATTCAACACAACTTATGATGATGATACTGACAAAGAATATGTATGAGCTTAAAAAAAAGGGGAATATAAAATTGTGTTTGAAAATTAGCTCAAGGATGAAGAAAAAGAGTGGACTATTGAAAGTACTTGACAGAAAATATCTATCATTGACTTGGAAGACAGTATGTCTTGGAAACAAACCACAGTATGATGAATACAAAAGAAGGATGAGATCAATTCTGAATCGTGTTAACAAGAAGAATTGGAATGCAAAAGTTTACTTTGTGTTTTAAACAACAGTATTGTCCATATTTGTTAGAGAAGATCTAAATGCTGTCGTTTCACACTGGTAATGGATAAATACCGGTGATGAGATGTACCTTTGAAGGTTTTGGAACGAGTTCTTTGGGGAGATTTGAAGGTTTTTGGTCTATCTAACCAGATGAACAAGATAAGTTTTGGAGAGTCACAGCATGAATGGAAGGTAATCAGTTGGTAGTTGCCAAGTTCCTCAGGGCGTTACACAACTTTTAATGACAAGGACAGAGTAGTCTACATATGCTATCAGTGAAGATAAAGTATCGTTTTTTAAAGAAGTAAATTCTGTGCAAATGCCTAAATTTTTAAGATTTAGAGTCTAGAGATAGTAAGCTACAACTGGCATTGGATATTAATAAGAATTATCAAGAAGGTACTTGCTGAATTAGATCTATAAGAACAAGAATAGATGGAAGTGAGCGATGGGATTGAATGTGTTGGCTAACCCCACAAAACAAAAGATGTGTTTATCAATGCACCAGTTTATTACAATGAAGCAATTTGGTAGTCCAAACTCAAAACGGTTATTTGGTTAAAGAACTTATCAAATCGTTGTTGGTTGATGGTTTACCAAAAACTGTTATGAATTTAACTCACCATATTCTTAGAATAAAGAGTTATATAAAGAGTTTATCTATCCCAGAGCTACTGTTTTACTGGTTAAGGAACATCTAATCTGTTAATGGTGGTAGTTTGCCAAAATACTTACGCTTAGCCACCTTAGTTGGATTGTAAGTGTATCAAGATGTTGCTTGTGGCTGAAAAGTGTTGCTGAATTGCTGATAATGTCAATGGATTGCTGCTATAAAAAGGTGATTGTTCAAGACTTAAGAAATCATGAAGAATGTTTGGATACATCCTCTATGCAGTCAAAGAAGCTTAAAGAACAATCAAGTTCTTAAAGGAATGAAGAAACATGAAGTTAAAATAGTTTAACATTCATGTTTAAGGGAGGATTGTAAGGATTAATGTTTTCTTAACTTAAGTACGACTAGTTTATAATTTAGTACGACAGTCATAGTGTTAGTACTGTTAGTTAGTTTTTCAGTTACCCGTTGTAGTTGTAAAAATATTTAGTACCGAATGAGAAGATATTTTATTTAAAAGATATTTGTAAGATATTTGGCAGAAAGTAATGTTATGAATTTTTCGGGTTATCCTTAATTCTATAAAAGGTTAACTATTGACATAGTTAGAAATATATGAAATAGTAAATTACAATTTCATAACACATATCCTAGTTAAGCAATCTTGGAAACTCTCTAAGAACATTTTAAAAAGTATTAATTTGTTAAATCATTAATTTTCTTAGTACTTTGTGTTAAGATTCTGACATTAACTATTGTATTCAAGTCATTGTTTTTCTACATAGTCTTGTTTGTATTATATATTCCAGGATTTCATCCTTTATAGGCTGCAAAGATCCATTCAGTTTAAGGAACCACACTCCTCCAGATTAATGAATGGAGGAGGCATGGGAATGGAAGGTACATCAAGAACAAGACCACTTTGGGTGGTGATGGCTTTCAATTCACCTTTCGGGTTAGCAATGGTGTTGCTAGGGAGAGATCCCGTACCCGAAGTAGAAGCGGTGTTCATTTAAAAAAAGCTAGCCATCATGTTCTTAAGCTCATTGGTTTGGTTAGACATTGAAGCTTGAATCAATGTCTGGATTTCATTTCTTAACTCATTTTTCACATTGTTAAATTGAGCTTGCATGGCTTTTATATTAGCCTTATTTATCTTCTTAATTTTCTCCAACTCACTTAAAGGTACAACTTAATTTTGTTGAGTTGGAGCTTGATAAGATGTATCTTGATTGAAATTGTTTCCTCGATTATATCCTTGAGGTTGGCTAAACCGGTTTTGATTATTTTGTACATTTGGTTGAGCAAAACCCGGTGGTCGAATTTGATTAGCCACACTCGTCAGACGATAACCGGAATTACCCTGATTATAGTTAACCGTGGCTGCTAAAACGTATCCTTGAATATTATCCCGAAAAGTGTTGCCATCAGTAGCGAGACACTGATAATAAGGATGAGCACCACCGCAAGTAACACAAATTTCTCAACGGCTTTTACAGAAGCTGGGGGTGGGGTTGCTTGAAATTGTTTGAGAATAGCGGTCATGGCGGTAATCACAACACTTGTTTGTTGATTTACTACATGAGTAAGTTTGGCTATCTCAAAGGAAGAAGAAGAATTAACATCACTTGATTTCACTTGAGAAACAATCGATTTGTTTCGTGAATTGCGGACCTTGGATTTGTTTTCGATAATCGTCAACACATCTTGAGTACGTCTTTCCAAAAGATTGCCACCGGCGGCAGAATTCAAAGAATCTTGGTCGGTTGGGTTTAAGGCATTGTAGAAGGTATCAAGTTGATGCAATTCGGTAAAACCATGATGAGGGCATGCACGAAGGAGATCTTTGTAACGGTCCCATGCCTCATGAAACGATTCATCAAAACGTTGTTGAAAGTTGGAAATTTCATTTCGGAGATTTGTCGTTCTTGAGGGAGGAAAGAATTCATTGATGAATTTGGAAACAAGATCTTCCCAAGTGAGAATAGAACGAGGGGGTTCTTTTTCGAGCCAACGACGGGCTGCCCCCGCAAGAGAGAATGGAAAAAGCATAAGCTTAATCGCCGAATTAGGCACATCCTTGTATTTTATTGTGGAAGTTATTTTGTTAAACCAACGAATGTGATCATGAGGATTGTCTTTCTCAAGTCCGAAGAATTGGTCCGAAGTCATCATATTAATGAGACTATGCTTGAGCTCGAAATGCTCAGCAAGAATTGGTGGAACCACAATTGCCTCTGCATAACCCTCGGTGGGTGCACGGAGCAATTCCGCCATAGTACGTTGATCGGCCATCGTATCTAAGGGAGATTCTTCAAGAGAAAAAGGTTGCTTTGAACGTCTACGGTTACGACGTTTCGGATTTGAAGTAGTTGGATTAGGAGAAGATTCACCAACTAGATTCGAAGAAGAGCGAGTGCGCATGCACTAAAGAGCTTGATTTTTAAGAGGTTCTTCGAGATTAAAAGGTTCAATATTCGGTGGGATTTGTTGTTGAGGACGGTTACGGGATTGAGAACGAGTGCGCATGCACTAATTATGAATGAAACACAATATTTCTGGTAATCGGAAATTAAAACTCCACGGTAGCTCTTTAAACTACGCACAAGAGAGCGGAAGGAATTAGCACGCCGAAGCGATTTAAAAGCGTTCTTCCTTTTTGGGCGATGTTCTTTGGATCAAGCCCGCCTTATACCCTCCTTATAGTTTGTAATTCAAAGGTGAGCCGATTATAACGATTAACAACACGATTTGTTTTGTTGGTTTTTCAATTTTTTTGGTACTTTCAATACTTTAGGAAAAGTATTGTTGGTATTTTTTTAATTTTTAATTATAAGAAAATATCCACAAACGAAAAATGATAACTTCACGAGGAAGGGTCTTTAAAAACTAATCTTCAAACGAAACACGATAATCGTATCACACCTCCCCGGCAACGGCGCCAAAAATGATAGTGATAAATTTAAACCCTTTGTATATAATAAATATATAAATATAATAAGAGTTAAAAATATCAATGATAAGAATTCCAAAAGATTTTAAAAGAAATTACTTTTGACCAAAGTAAAATCTAAAATCTCCCAGGTCATTTCCCAACGAGGCGTGAATCGAGAATCGTGATTACGTTCGTGATCGCGTGAATGAATGATTTGATGATTTTTTGATTGGGATTCTAATTATACAATTAAAATGCAAAAACGAGTAAAGAAAACCTAAAAACGAAATCAAATAAGTGATTTAAACCTAAAAACGAGAACGGGGTTCAAATCTCGTTCTTTAAAAAACCAAATTGTGAAATTTTAACCCTACAAGTGCAAAATGATAAAAAGAAAATTTTAAAAAAATTTATTTTTTTGATTTTTTAATATTTTTTTATGAATTAAAAACTATTTTAATAAGAAAAATTCATTAAAAATACTAAATTAAACGGGAAAAATCTGAAAAATTCACCAAAAGTACTTTAAAGAGTGCTGATTCTATGAAAAATAAAATGGTGCAAAGTGCTTTTTGAAATAAGCCGAAATAAGCTGTTAAAAAGCAAAAACAGCTTATAAGCTAAACTGACTAAAAAGGTGATAAAAGAATAAAGCATGCAAAAGAAAACGAAAAAGACCCAAGGGCGCTAGTGGTGTTGTGTGTTGTGTTAAAACTTGGTTGAGAGGGTAGAGTCTGGGGTTCGAGCCTAGCTCACCCGCAGACCTCTCATTTCCCCAAGTTTTATTTTTGAACTTTTTTATTGAAAAAGCTTTATGACTTAAAAATAAGCAAATTTAAAAAAGGGAACTTTTTTTTAAACTTAAAAATAAGCTGGAAAAGCAACAATAAGCAGGCAGTTTTGATTTTTTACACTAAGTTATACAAGGTCTAACTGTTAAGTCGATTTAAAGCACGAAATAAGCCACCCAAGGCACAACAAGCTAACACAGAGTACTATACTAACCTAGTAAGCAACGATGAACAAAAGTAAGCAGAAAATAAGGGAAAAGCTAAGCCAGCTTAAAAAGACATAATTCCCTAAAAGAGCTTTTTAACACTAAATTTTTTGACTAGAAATGCAAAAGTGAGCTCAAGTAAGCTTTAACGCTAAGTAAAATAAGCTAGAATAATCTTAAATACTAACCTAATAAGCAAATCTAAACCTAAATAAAGCAAACCTAACAGCTAAAATGCTTAAATAAGCAAATAAGCACTTTGGTTTAAACTGCCAACCAAACAGCCTAGGGACACTTTTTGAGCTTAATTTTAAGCCATAAAATGGATCCTTATGGCTTTGGGACTTATATGACCTTAAAGCTTATCCAAGGGGCTACAATAATCAGCAAACAAAAAGCAGTTGAAATAAAAATAAGCCATAGAAAAAAGTCCTGTGAAAAAATGTTTTTTTTTACTCAGCTAGCTGCTGAGTGTTGGTTTGAAAAGACAAAAGAGGCTTTTTGTGCAGATCCTGTTTTAAGCAAGATAAAGAGTTTTAAACTGAAAAAAAGCAAAAACAGATAAAATAAGGACTACAAACTACTTGTGCAAGAAATATCAAATCAAAACTATTTCTAACTTATCTAAATTTGCTAATGAAAACTGTACTTTAAACTTTAAAAATTGACTTGTCATAAGTTGAGTTTCAAAACCACAAATCTAAAACACACTTAACCTACTCCGATTCTACTACATTGAACACCTAAAACAACACATAAGCAAGACTTAAAACCTGTTAAAAAGGTCTTAATCAAATAAACACTATGAAACTGTTTTTGAACCACAATTTTAAACACCCTTTTAGACAAAACTTAAAAACAAGCCTTTAAGCCTTAAAACTTTTTGAAAACAGCTTAAAACAACTAAAAAGGGCTTTCAAAGTTGGCTTAGTGACCACCAAATGGTTTTTTAAACAATTTTGACCCATTTTGTCCCTTGACCCAAACACCCTTTTAAGAATCATCTAATTAATTTTAAGACTCAATTTTCAAAGATTTGAACAAACAACTTTAAAGACAGATGGTGAACTATGAATAATAGGCAATTTGAAGCAAAATCCAATTACAAATAAGCACTTTAAAATAAGAAGAACAGATAAGCAGTTTGAAAGCTAAATGGACAGTTTTAAAGGAAAACTTAACTAAATGACATAAAAGCAATAAGCAAGCATAAATAAGCATTAACAAACATAAATATGGAGGCAACATAAGAAATAATAAGCATAGATGATAGGTAGAATAAGCAATGCACAGTAACATTGGTAAAATTGAAATGAAGAACTTACAAAAGTCCAAAGCTTTTGTGAATGATTAAACACTACCAAACCATCATCCTAACACCTCCCATGAGGTTCTAACCCATGGCCATCCAAAATAAACCATGCTCCAGTGTTCTTTGATAATTTTTTTTATGATTTTTGATTTTTTTATTTTTAAGACAGAAATGCAAATAAGCTTATAGATAAACCTTTTTGTTAATGAACCAAAAGCTTATTTAAGAGCTTAATAACAGTATTTAAATGACAATTAAAGTAAATGGCAATATTTAAAGAAAAACATGAAATTTCATTAACTTGAGTAAAAAATTACAATGCTTGAAAGTTTAAAATGACAATAATTTAATGAGACATTAAATTAAAAATGGGTCTAAATTTCGTTACACAAGACTTGACAACCTAAAAATAAGCTAAAAAGACTTCTACTTATACTAAGATCTTCTAAGTCTGTCTTCATGTGTGCTATCTCACTGAGAGGGTCCAAGTGTGCTCCTTTTTAGTATAGTCTAAAGTCATCATAGTCGTCCATCTTGAGTGTTCTCCAAGCCCTATTTTCAAAGCCTTTGATTTTCTTGTCTTTTTCATAGACCAATCGAATTTTAGGGGATTGCCAAGGTGGCAAATGCCCATGTGAGGTAGTGGGGTTAAGATGGGATGGTGATAGTTTGTTTGATGCTATGGGGAGAAGTCTGAGTTGAGAGTGACAGGGTGATGACACTCATCATATCAGGGTAGTTTGGGCGGAAAATTCGTTTAGGTTAAACAGTGGAAGAGTTATTGAAATGGGCAGGAATGAGTCCCTCATTATTGTATAGTTGTTTTACACCCATAGTTTCTTTGTGTAAAGTAAAGTTAGGGGGTTGGCAAAATGGCCCCTCAGGTTATATATTGATTTGCACTCACAGTCCTTATGGTGAAATAAACTTAACAGCAGTATGGATGGCTGTTAAGTCTTAACTGGCATGGCATGTTGGGCTTGTTTTAATAAAATGGGTTTGTTTTAATTTATTGCATTTTGGGCTCTTTAGCTTCTAAGTGTTGATAACAAATAACTTAACGGGCTGCCACAACCCATTAGATGGGTAGGGTGCGCCCATTAAGTATTTCTTCGTTTACTGCTTCGGCTTTGACTTTGACTTCTTGGGTTTGACTTTGACTTTGACTTTTTCACGCTCTTCCATTCCATGCTCGGTTTTGTTGTTTTGGCTTTGTTTTTGTCCTTTTCTTAAAAATTTGTTATCTGCACAATATAAAAGCAAAATACACAAATACGAGCCCGAGTCCTAGTTAAATATCCCGCATGTTACTTTAATGTGTCGGGGTATATAAGTAACTTTTCCTCTTTGGAAAAGTAAGTTGTTGAAAATAATATCTTTTTCCTTTTCCAAAACTCTCTCATCTCTCTCTCTCTCTTCTTTCTCTCTCTAGAACAACTCACCTCTCTTTCTCATTTCTAGTTCTTAATCCGTGATTGATTCGTATTATGAAGTGTTAAACGGGATCCTATAACTACAAACCTAGATGACAGAGTTTCAGAGATAGCAAGGACCCGCTAAAGGTCCGGCACAGCCCGATGCTCCAGAGGAGGCTGGTAGCAGTTCATAGATCATGTTATGGCTAGTTATTTTGTACAGCCTATTATGTATTACGGGTAACTCCCGGCTAGTATAGCTTTAGGTTGTATATTTTATCTTGTAACCTAATCGTTGTGATCATTTTGTATCTGAACCAATCATGTATGTTTTCCAATTATATATAGAATGGAGGTATTATGTCATGTCTGTAATTGAATTTATTATGAATGAATGTCAATTTAGCTATACCATTGTTAACTTCAATTTTGTTGTATATTTCACTGTGTGTTGTGATCTCTCTTTACTTATTGTGTATATGTCATGTCATGGTTATGATTTTGAGAAATCTAATGGGTATTATATTTTCTTATGATTGAAGAAAATGGCACCAAAAAGAGCTACGAGGTCAAACACAGCCCCACAAAAAACCAACACCACATATGTCACTAATGCCTAGCTTCAGGCAATGATTGACCAAGGCGTTACTGCCGATTTGGCAACACGTGATGCTAACAGAAATACGAATGGCGATGATAGCCATAATTCGGGAACGGGTGTTAGAAGGACAGAACGAATTGCCCGTGAATGTACTTACACTGACTTTCTCAAATGTCAACCATTAAACTTCAAAGGTACGGAAGGAGTTGTCGGTCTATCTTAATGGTTTGAAAGAATGAAGTCTATTTTCCACATCAGTAATTGTACAGTTGAGAATCAAGTCAAGTTTGCTACTTGTACTCTCCATTCAGTTGCTTTAACATGGTAGAACACTCATGTCAAGATAGTTGGTCATGATCCCGCTTACGGTATACCTTGGAAAACACTCATGAAAATGATGACTGACAAATACTGCCCTCAAAATGAAATCAAGAAACTGGAAATGGAGATTTGGAATCTGAAGGTGAAGGGTACTGACTTGACAAGTTATACCCAATGCTTTCAGGAATTGGCTTTGTTGTGTGGGAGGATGTTTACCGAAGAATCTGATAAAATTGAAAATATGTCGATGGTCTTCCCGACATGATTCATGGGAGTGTAGTGGCGTCTAAACCAAAGACAATGCAAGAAGCAGTTGAAATCGCAACCGAGCTAATGAATAAGAAAATCTGCACTTTTGCTAAACGTCAGACTGAGTCCAAGAGAAAGCAAGATGATAACCAACAACAACAACAACAACAATAGAACAATAGGCAAAACACTGGCAGGGCTTATACTGCAGGGACTGGTGAGAAAAAACAATATGGGGGATCTAAACCCCTATGCTCAAAATGTAACTATCACCATGACGGTCCATGTACTGCCAGATGCTACAAGTATAATAAAGTTGGCCATCTGGCCCGTGACTGCAGGAGCACTGTAAACGCCAACAATGCTAACAATCAGAGGGACACCAGGTAGGGTCAAAAACCCACTTGCTATGAATGTGGAGCCCAGTGACACTTCAAGAGGGATTGTCCAAAGTTGAAAAACAACAACCGCGGTAACCAAGCTAGAAATGGCAATGCTCTAGCGAAAGTGTATGCGGTAGGCCGTACAGGGATAAACCCTGACTCCAACATTGTGATGGGTACGCTCCTTCTAAACAACCGCTATGCTTCTATCTTATTTGATACTAGTGCCGATAGAATCTTTATGTCTACTGCATTTAGCTCCCAAATTGATATCACACCAACTGCATTAGATCACTATTATGACGTTAAACTAGTCGACGGGAGAATAATTGGGTTAAACACTATCCTTAGGGGTTGTACATTAAACCTCTTAAACCACCCATTCAACATAGACCTAATGCCCGTAGAGCTTGGTAGTTTCGATGCTATAATTGGTATGGATTGGTTGGCCAAGTACCAAGCGATCATTGTGTGTGCAGAGAAGATCGTTCACATCCCCTGGGGAAACAAAACATTAATTGTTCATGGTGAGAGAAACAACCAGGGAAAAGAGGCTCATTTGCACATTATCTCGTACACCAAAACACAAGAATACATGCTAAAAGGATGTCTAGTCTTTTTGGCAAACGTTGCTACAAAGGAGACGAAAGACAAGTCGGATAAGAAGCGACTTGAGGACGTATCGATAGTTTGAGATTTTCCTTATGTATTCCCTGAGGACTTGCCGGGTCTTCCTCTGACTCGACAAGTGGAATTTTAAATCGATCTGATACTTGGTGCTGCACCTGTAGCATGGGCACCTTATCGATTGGCGTCTTCTGAAATGAAAGGGTTGTCGGAGCAACTGAAAGAACTATCCGACAAGGGCTTTATAAGACCCAGTTCCTTACCTTAGGGAGCTCTGGTCTTGTTTGTCAAAAAGAAGGATGGATCGTTTCGAATGTGCATCGACTATCGAGAACTGAACAAGCTGACAGTGAAGAATCGTTATCCACTCCCAAGGATCGATGATTTGTTTGATCAACTACAAGGATCCAGTGTTTATTCTAAGATAGACTTGCGATCAGGTTATCACCAGCTTCGAGTACGGGAAGAGGATATTCCAAAAACGGCATTCCGAACTCGGTATGGTCATTACGAGTTCCAAGTTATGCCATTTGGCTTGACGAACGCACCAGCGGTATTTATGGATCTCATGAACCGCGTGTGCAAGCCATTTTTGGATAAATTTGTGATTGTCTTTATTGACGATATCCTTATCTACTCCAAGAACAAGAAGGAGCATGAAGAACATCTTAAGGCAGTTCTGGAATTGCTTAAGAAAGAGAAGTTGTATGCTAAGTTCTCTAAATGTGAATTTTGGATTCCTAAGGTATAATTTCTTGACCACATGATTGATAGTCAAGTCATTTACGTGGACCCCGCCAAAATCGAATCCATAAAGGACTGGGAATCCCCTAAAAGGCCAACAGAGATTGGGTGTTGTAGAAGTTATGTTCGATTAGGGAGACAAGCAGGAAGCCGCTTTCCAGTTATTAAAGTAGAAGTTATGCAGTGCGCCAATTCTGGCTTTACCTGAGGGAAGCGAAGATTTCATAGTCTATTGTGATGCATCGCGTAAGGGATTGGGTGTTGTATTAATGCAAAGAGAGAATGTAATTTCTTATGCATTACGCTAATTACAAATTCATGAAAAGAACTATACAACTCATGATTTGGAACTTAGATCGGTAGTGTTTTCTCTGAAACTTTAGAGACACTATTTGTACGGAACCAAGTGTATGGTGTTCATAGATCACAAGAGTCTACAACACATTCTTAATCAAAAAGAGCTGAATATGAGGCAACATCGTTGGTTAGAACTGCTCAGTGATTACGATTGTGAGATCTGTTACCACCCGAGGAAAGCGAATGTTGTTACTGATGCTTTGAGCATGAAAGAGCAGAGTAAACCATTAAGAGTTTGAACCTTAGTGATGACTATTAGCTTGGATCTTCCTAAACAAATCCTGAATGCTTAGACTGAAGCACGAAAACCAGAGAACATCAAGACCAAAGATGTTGGAGGTATGTTGCTTGAAACTTCTAAGGATCCGGAGAAATTTAGAACAGAAAAGTTAAAACCCCGTACGGATGGAACTTTACGCTTCAATAGTAGGAGTTGGTTGCCATGTTATGGTGATTTTAGGACCGTGATCATGCACGAGTCCCACAAGTCAAAATAATCTATTCATCCGGGTTCTGACAAAATGTATCAGGACATGAAGAAGCTATATTGGTGGCCCAATATGAAGGCCAACATCGCCACCTATATTAGCAAATGTCTGACATGTGCTAAAGTCAAGGCCGAACACCAAAGGCCATCAGGATTATTGGTACCACCCGATATACCTCAATGGAAGCGGGACAATATCACTATAGATTTTGTCACAAAGCTTCCTAAGTCGTCACAAGGCTACGACACTATTTGGGTGATTATCGACTGACTTACTAAGTCTGCAATCTTTGTACCTATGAGGGAAACTGATCCCATGGAGAAACTGGTAAGAATGTACCTAAAGGAAGTGGTCACGAGGCATGGAATCCCTGTGTCAATTATTTGTAACCGTAACCTGAGGTTCTCATCAAATTTCTGAAGGTCACTTCAGAAGGCTTTGGGTACTAAGTTGGATATGAGTACTGCGTACCATCCACAAACTGACGGGTAAAGCAAGAAAACTATTCAAACTCTCGATGATATGCTGCATGCTTGTGCGATCGACTTCAGAAAAGGTTGGGTTAACCATTTGCCATTGGTCGAGTTCTCATATAACAACAGATATCACGCTAGTATCAAGGCAGCGCCATTTGAAGCACTTTATGGTTGAAAGTGTCGCTCACCTGTGTGCTGGGCCGAGGTTCGACAAGTGCAACTCACTGGTCCGAAAATAGTTTAAGAAACAACAGAGAAGATCATCTAGATCAGGCAAAGGATGCAAGTCTCCCGTGATAGACAAAAGAGTTACGCCAATCTAAAGTGTAAGCCGATGGACTTCCAAGTTGGGGATAAAGTTATGCTTAAAGTTTTGCCTTGGAAAGGGGTCGTACGTTTTGGAAAACGGGGGAAGTTGAACCCTAGGTACGTTAGACCGTTCAAGGTGTTAGAAAAGGTTGGATCCATTGCATACAAGCTTGAGCTTCCTGAAGAGCTGAGCAGGGTTCACAATACGTTTCATGTATCCAACCTGAAAAAGTGCTATGCCGATGAACCATTAGCCGTTCTGTTGGATGGACTTCATTTTGATGACAAACTTCAATTCGTGGAGGAACCGGTCGAAATCATAGATCATGAAGTCAAACAGTTAAGGCGAAGCAGTGTCCCAATTGTCAAGGTTCGATGGAACTCTAGGCGATGTCCAGAGTTCACATGGGAACGTGAAGACCAATTCTAGAAGAAATATCCACACCTATTCACAAAGACCGCATCGTCGTCAAGTGTTGCATCTTAAGCCTTGAGGACAAGGGTCATTTAACGGGGGAGGACTATAACACCCCATGTTTTAGGGTCATTTACGATGTCTATTATTTCACTATTTATTTTTAGTATTGCACGTGTTTGCTTTTAATTTTAAAGTGTTAAGTTAAATCGCGTAAACTAAAAATGATCATTCAATGTAAACGGGCATCAAACAATTAAATGTTTACATCAAGCAAGTGTTAAGTAATTATTTTGAGGATAATTATTAACTTTGCACATTTTATTTTTATCGGTTACGTAAAGTGTTTACGTTTCGCGATAAATTGCGTTTAGACATTCCGGGAACCACCAAAATAAATCTACGCTTCAACCGATACTCATTTTTATTCCCAATGTTCACTTTTTATAAACTTTACCCACATTTATCACTTGGGCCGAATTCTTCATAAAGGAAATATGTTAGATCATACAATTCTCAAGTATACACTTCTAAATAAAAAGTACAACTTATAAAAAATGCAAGTAATACTTTCATTATTTTTTCCATGTAAGATAAAAGCTAGTCATTTCCACCCTTGATTTCATGGGATAACCTACATCTAAGGGAACATAAGAACACAAGAATTAACTATGGCATATACAAGTTAGAGTTAGTAAGAAACTAGCTCATGACTAGTGGTTTTGACCACTAGTCATCCCTAAATTACTCCCCATGTTTGCCCCCCTGTTATCTCTAGTCATTTGGTCTTTGTTTTATACATTTAACTAGCCCTTATATCATATAAGTCTTGCACTAGGAAATATAACATACACACATCCATTTCCTTTACCAAAAACAAAGTCATATCTCTTTTTTTCTCTTACTCACCCACGGCTTAACACAAAACAACATACACAACTCATAAAAATTATTTTACCACTTACATAAGTATTCCTACACTATATCTATGACCTACCAAGAAGGATTGAAGGTTTGGTTAAGCCTTTACAAGTGTTAAGCAAGGATAAAGGAAGATTAGGGTTTCAAACTAATCTAGGGTTTTCTAAGCTTTGCAAGCTTTGGTTTAATATCTAAACAAGAGTTTAGATATTGTGGTTCATCATATTACATCATATTAAGTTCATCTAAAACTCTTAATATCTTTACATTTATGATTTTATGCATATATAAGTTCTATATAGCATATCACCATTTAGGATGCTTAATAACATGTAAAATGGACTTTTACTTGTGATCATGGTTTTATACACTTTTACATATGTTATAGGGTTGTTATTATCATGTTATGATGGAAGTATAAAGATTGTACACTTGTGGTTTATGTATAAAAGTATATATATAAACTAGTAAATCAAAAGTTCACATAATAAGTTTATGATTAAAAGTAATGAGAGGACTTGTTATCTTGGACAATATTAGACAAAATATGGACTAGAAGACTTTAAATATGTAAGACATGTGATAATAAGTATTGTAATGGACTTGTAACAAGGTGGTTAAGCTAAAAAGTTATAAAAACTAGTTTTAAACACATTTTAACAAAATGGACAAAGTGGGCTGTTTGAAATTCGAATTTAACATATATATTTTATGGTTTTATAAAATACTACATGTCACAAGGATCGTGGGCATGTAGAGAACTCGAAAAACTGATTTATAACGAAGGAGATACGCTAATTTTAAGTTATACGTTAATCAACGGGTTTATAAAAGAAATTTTATAAAAACCAGATACAAAATACTTTTGATATATAAAATGGATTATTTTTATCAGATAGTTACTTTTTTTTTAGTATTACAAAACAATAAGATATCGTTATTATTCAATCATAACGGACAGGGTTCAATGAATTTCACGAGTGTACGAAAATAAATACTTTTATTAAACAATTTTTATAAAATTACTGTTCATCTCGACATGAAATTTTGAAATACATCATTGAATCTGATAAAACTTTAATTACGAAGACTTACTTAAAAGAATCACTAAAAACAGAGTTAAAACGAATAAAATACGACATTTACTGGTTTTACGATAACTGGATTTATAAAAATAAATTTATAAACTGTCATGAACAGTAAAAATCACTATTCACCAGGGGACTAAAAATATGAAAATGTAATATTTTGATAACTCGTCTTAATATGAAAGCGTGAACATAAGAAACGTAAGAAACAGAATTAAAACGATAAAGTTACGTCGTTTTTACTAAGGAAATATTTATAAACGTTTTAACTTTATAAATACGATTTCACAAACGCGATTAGATGGTGATGTAGCTATATAGAATTATATATGGTAGTAGTTAATCAAAGTGCTTAGTACTTAAATGGCCTATATTAGATTAGGTTGCATTCGGCGTTTATCTAACGCATTTTCTGTGATTATAATTGATATTTATTATAAAGTGAGGTTCATTGCACCATTGTTTTTACATTTTAATGATAGAGCTTATAGTTTGGGGTGAGACGAATCTGCATGTTTTAAAATTGGACGCAAGTGGACTATTTCAGTTACGCGATCTATGTGTTTGCCTAGTGAAGAGTTGTAAGATCCACTCTTAGCCTATTGTATCATGAACTGACAATTAATGTTTTAGTGAGCTGTGAATTGTTATAAGTAGATCTATTTAGGGATTGAGTTCCCCATTCGGGTTAGTTCATGATCTATGTGGCCGATTTTCCATGACAACGAACGTTATACCATGTTGGATATAGGATGTTGCGGGTTAGAACTCATCAAGGGCTAATGTTGCAATTATATATTGCAGTTTTCATACATGTCGAGCTTCAGTGTCATGAGCTTAGGAATATAATTAATTACAATTTTATGATGTTGCATCTGTTGCTTATCATGAGGGAAATCTTGCAGGTCCTACATTATACATGGTATAATCTATGAATTTCATCAACAATATGTTGACGTTTTAAGCAATGTTTTTTAGGGGATCAATAAGGCACGAGGTGCAAGGGATATGATATGTGAGAAATAACCATAACTTTTTATACTAAGATGCCTTTTAAATGATCATATGTATGCAAAATATGCTTGTATTTGTGTATTTTGTTGTTTGTGAATGTGTAGGTACGGATAATGTAAAAATTACAAGAAAATGGTCAAAATCGGACAAACACGGACACGGGAACAGATAGAGTGCATACGAGCTGGAAGTTTCTAGCAAAAGGTCATCAAAAGTCAACCCTAGGTCTACAATGGTCAACTCACAAAATGCCAAAACCCTCAAAATACCCAAATGAGCCTTAATGTTAAACCAAATTCATCAAAAGCCCTAAAAACCCTAACACCGTTAGTCCTCTTTTATAAAGAAACTAACGGTCGTTAAACCCTTTTATCATTATAACAAAACCATATACTCAGGCCCAATCCTTTTTACACCGGGCCCAAGTCAACAACCCAAGCCTCAGGGTCAAACAAAGCTATAAAAAGGAAAGAAAAGGCGCGGGAAAAGTTGTTTTACTATTCATCATCTCCTTCACAATTTACCTGCATCAAATCAAAAGTTAAATCTCAATTTAATGACATGGATTGAAATTTCCAAGTACTTATGAGGCCATCTCAGCAAAGAAAACATCATCCCTAGCTTTTGATTGGCCAAGACTCCTCAAAGGAATGACACGCGAGCTTACAAGAAACACACAAGGAATGAAAAATTACACTAAATCCTTTGTTAAAGAAGCACAAAGCCTCTTGATACACGTGATTGCCACGCTGGCAATCTGGTTTGTGCTCATAATGATTCCAACGTAAAGATTGATGAGCAAAATGATGGGATAGCATAGAAGGGACCATGTTCATTTGGAGCGTCTAACAGACTTGAAGACCTAGATCTTCCTTCTCCTTCTATAAATACAAGCATCCTCTCACTCACAAAGAGCATCGAGGAGTAGTCTTTTTAGCTAGCTTAATATAATTTTAGTGTAACTTTTATAAATGTCATTTTAGCTTATCAATGTAAGTTTTCATTTCAAATCTTGTAATGAGTTTTCATATAATAAAAAAGTTAAGTTTCGTATTGAGTTATTGTTAAAAGTTGTTTTTATCTTGATGCAAAATGGTCGAATAAGCTCTCTTGTGTTTACATAAGCTTAATAAATGCTCAAATTTATTCATAAGCTAGCTATCAGCTCAACTAAGCTCTCAAAAGCTTAGCTTAGCTTATCTTACACAAATCCTCCCTCAAATTTACCAAAGCTTTATTATGGAAGGGAAGTCAATAATGGAAGGACTTCCAGGACCCTACCAGCTTATCACTTGATAAGCTGGAGCTTGTTGATAGCTCATTTGAGTTTAATCTTAGCCTTGTTTAGAGCAAAGGCTCCTGTAAGTTTCTTCTTTACATTCTAGCTTAAATTTGTACTAATAACTTTTAATCTGCTTCATTCTGTATTGTTATGCTTATTTGTAGTTTAGATCTGCTTATTTTAGTCTGATAATGACATTAATATGTCTCTTTAGTTGCTTGATTTTAATTTGCTTGCTATTTTATAAAATCTGTCAAAAAAACCCAAAAATAGTAGCATAGTGTAGTTAGCTTATCATTACTGGCTTATCTGCTTAATTGTTTGTTTAAACTTGCTTAATAGGACTGTTTTAAGCTTATTAATATCTGGTAATTGATAATTGTTCTTTAAATCTCATTATTATAAGCTTAATATGGATTTGAAGAAAATAAGGGGGTGTTTGGCACAAGCAGTACTACTTGGTTCAGAAAAAATACTGCTTGAGTCTATTTGATTCTTGAATTTTGCTTTAAAAATTCATCATAGGTTTATAAAGTATAGGGGGGGGGATTTTATAAGTTTAAAATGGATTAATCTAAGTTTTCAAAAGTTAGCTAGTAGATAAGTTGAATCTGTTAGTGTAAGTATAGAAGTTTATGCATTTTAAGTTCAATTGGATTCTAGTTAAAGTTATAGCTTAATTTGCTCTTAGTCAAGTTTTTTTAGAGTGTAGAAACAATAATCTTTGCCTGCAATTGTTGGATTTAAGTTTTGGTTTGTTCTTGTGTGCAAATTGCATCAGATAGCATCTAGGAATTTAGCACTGTTTCAATCTTATAAAATCGAAGGGTTAATTAGTTTTTTAGGTCGTTAATTTTATAGCATTATAAGTAGTACTTAGGTATTAATCAACTGTTTCAAAACTGCTTGGAAAAATAAGCTCAATTGGTTATCTGTTTTCAGTTTCTAAATTCAGCATTTGACTTTTCTAAAATCAAAATTTACTCAGCATTCACTGAGTTAATAAGCAATTTTCAAACAGGCTTTTACCTTGTTCATTTGAGTTTCAAAATGATTTTAAAAAGCTGTTCCAAGTAGCTTAGTGGTCAGGCTTTAAGGTGTTATAGCTCTTATAGCCTTAAGGATCTTTGAGCTTATTGAAAATTAAGCTCAAAGTCACCCTTTAAGGACTGTCATAGGATTAGTTAGTTTTTCATTGAGTGCTTATTAGAAATTTATGGCTTATTGCTTTGGGATTTTGTTTAATTTTTGCTTTGTCTAGCTTATTAGGTTAGCTTTAATTAGCATCTAGCTTATTAAGGTCAGCTGTAGCTTATTTTAGCTTTTCTTAAAAAATTCCAAAAACTCAAAAATAGTAGCAAATAGTTTTTTCATGTAGAATTTTTATGCTTATTGTAGATTCAAAC
Source organism: Tanacetum coccineum (assembly GCA_026074375.1). Taxonomy (NCBI): domain Eukaryota; kingdom Viridiplantae; phylum Streptophyta; class Magnoliopsida; order Asterales; family Asteraceae; genus Tanacetum; species Tanacetum coccineum. Next base: position 129,281 of record BQNB010000719.1, on the reverse strand, counting down.
AATGTCTTTTTGCTTTTGATTTAAGTAGTGTTTTAGCTTTGCTTTAAGTAGGTTGTAGAGCTTTTTGCATAAGGGATCCAGTAGCTTATATAAAAAAATAAGCTCAAAGTCTTTGCCATTCGGTCGTTGGATTTCAGTTTTCATATAGTACTTATTTGCTGTCTTAGCTCTTTTGCTTGTTCTTTGTGCCTTAGTCCTTGCTTAAGTCTTTCATTAGTGTGTGGCTTGGGTTAGTAATAGCTTATTTGGTCCTTGCCTTAGCTTATTTGCTTTTAGTTTGCTTAAGTGTTGAAAAAAAGTAATTAAGTGTCATTTCTGTTTTCTTTTTAAGCCTTTTCCAGCTTATTGGGTGGGTTTCAAAAATAGTTTCTTTTATTAAAGTTGTTAATTTTAAGCTTTTTTACAACTTTGCTTTTATAAGTTTTCAAAAAAAATGGAAAAAGGAAAGTCATGGGGTTCGAACCCATTGACTCCTTCTATTACACACACACGCCCAACCACACACACTAAACCATTGTGCTACAATAGCTATCATTAGCTCTTGCCTACATCTTTTTAAACTTTTTCATTACTTTTTTATATCTTAAGCCGTAGCTGATTTTCATTTTTTAGGGGCTTATTTCGTTTGCTTATTTTCTGCTTTTATTTTTATAAATTCTATCTTATCATTTTACACTTTTAGTAATTTTTCTATATTTTTAGAGTTAAGTTTACTATTTTTAATCATTTTTCTTTATTAAAAACTTTAAAAATCATTAAAAAATACAAAAATATTTTAAAAAAATAATTTCTTTTTTCTTAAATTTTCTTCTTACAATATTTCTGGCTTAGGTTAAATAATTTCTTTGTAGGGTTTAAATTTATTAAAATTCACTTTTTAAAGAACGAGATTTTATCACACAATTCTCATTTCTCTTTGTTTTTAATTTTTTTAATCACTCTCGTTTTAGAATTTCCTTAGCTTTTCCTTTTTAATAGTAAAATAGGATTAGAAAAAGTTTAGAAAATAATTTTAGGATTAAGTTTTGATAATATAGGATTTTAATAGTCGTGTTTCTTTAATTTTCGTATTTGTTTCATTGTCTAGTTGCTTAATTGTTTTTAATTGAATGTTTTAATTGTTTTAATTGTTTTAATTGTAGAATTAGATAATCAATCAAAAATCTTCGAAACCATTCAAATCGTTGTCCAAACAAAGACTAGGTCTCAATTTCACAAATCTTCGTGGTAAAACGACCCGATAATCATTTACCGGTTAATATATGTAGATATATATATTATCGTGTGATTTTTTCTAACTACCTTTGTCCTCAAGGGTAGTTTGGGAAATTCAACGCTATTATATTATTACACGTGTATATAACTATATACATCAGGATACATTGGTGGTTTTGATTTGGATGTCATGCATTAAAGATTTTTTCGCATTACATTTTGTATATCTGTTATGGGCTAGAAATCTTTGTATTTTAAACAAGTAAACAAGTGAAGCTTCGGGCTTTTGTAACAAACCAATTTGTTAAATCCAATTGTATCAGTTTTTTAATACGGCTTCTTTTAATGGTGTTCTTTTATATATATCTGTGTTATCATCTATGAAGTACTACTCCCAACCCATATTCGTGCGACCCAATTTGGGGGTGTTACATCTTGAGTCAAGAATTTATCGTGTCGGAATATCCAACCCATTGTAGAACAAAATCACCTCCTGCATCTCAGTCAAATAGTGTTGAGGACACTTCATCAAGAGTTCTTTAAAGCACTCCCATGCTTGAAAAAGGGTTTCATCTGACTCTTGCTGAAAGTTATTTATTTCCTCCATTTTCTTCGCAATTCGACCAGGTGGATAATATTTGTTCAAAAACATAGTTTTAAGATCTTCCCACGTTTTGATCAAACCAGTTGGTTCTTTTCTTAGCCAACGACTTTCGGCTCCAGTTAAGGATATAGGGAAGACTCGGAGCATTAGTTGATCCACAGTATTGTTAGGAACATGGAATAAGTCAACTATTTTGATAACTTTCTCAATATGTTCATATGCATCCTCTATTATCCGAACGCTAAATGTGTTTTCTCGAAGCTCCTTAAGAAATTATCCTTTCAGTTCAAATTGATCTTTGTTATCAATTTTAGGCCTAGCAACTCCCAATCCATAGTCCGTTTGGGTCTTGCTCATGTATTGCTCCATTGTTTCCACCATTGCTTCTACTTCTTCTTCCTCGAGTATTATTTGTCAGAAAGTAGATTTAAACTCAGGCGAGGATTGAAATCAGGCGATCTCAATTCGAAATTCTCTTTGATGATCGAAATTCTCGTTCAGGTTCTTTGTAAGGTGTAAATAGTTCGTTTATAGAACTCCTTGTCATGCACTACCTAAAATAAGGGATAAACAATCAGTAGGATTTATCTTGAAGAAAGGTAAAAATTTGGCACGAAAATCAAATATTTCAGCTTCTGTTCTAGACGATCGATACGACGTATATAATGGAAGTGGATACGCCATATTAATCTGTTGGGATGAATACGCTGTATTCGATAGAAAACTGGATATGCCGTATCCAATGAAAGTGGATACGACGTATTCAACTGTCGACCAGAACAGTGTATTTAAGATAAACAAGTAAATGCGCAAACAATTAAACAAAAATATTTAAAGGCAAAAAATTAAAGACAAAAATACAAATATTACATAATATATAAGAATATACACTAATCTAAATTATACTAATCCTAAGGGTTAGATCTAATATAATGTTAAAAACCAAAATATCAAAATAAAAATCAAGATTAATTTTCACTCCCTGGCAGTGGCGCCAAAAACTTGATATGCTGTCGTTGTATGGTATATTTAAGATGATTAAAGTTTTAAATTTATATTTTGCCGACTAAACCAAAAACAACACTTTAACGAACAGTATACCCGATCAGTAGTAGTTTCGTGGTAAGTAGGGTGTCGAACACTTGAAGCGAGGTTAAATCTATCAATTTAATTAATATATTGGTTATCTAATCTATGTTAATTCTATTCTATTCTAAACCTATGTTAAATCTATATCAGTCTAAATCCTATATCTAACGGGAAAAGGGGGGGTTTTCAGCTTGAGAGACTGGCACGGTTTGGTTGGTGTCTATAATCAATTCAAGACACTTTTACCCACGCAAGCCAATTAACAAAAGATAAAACAGCGGTCTAACCTTATATAAGAAAACTGTATTAACCATTATTAATTCGATTAGAACGTTGGTTTTTTTATTTAGTGCAATGATTTCTTCTTCTCGAGTGTCCCATATCATCTTAAGACTTAAAACGTTACAGTCATCCAAACCTAACACATTAATTCTGTCACATAAGGCATCCTCATAAAGCTCCTTATTTGCTGATTATAATCTATCTTAGGAGATTAAAGCATGGTGGATCTTGTTAACCCTAGCTCATAGAGACTTTACCCACTTACCGCTTAATGGCAATTTATACACTAGTAGTCCACTTGTCCAACTATCCAATGGAATCAGAACGTTACTTGTTGAATTATCTAGGTCACCTACTAGTCAACACGATCAATAAACCATTGGCAATATCCAATTAACTAGTTAAGCCCGAAGCGTATCCTAGACATAGAAGAAGGAAAAAAATTTTAAAAAAAAAGTTGTGTACGTATGATTCTAGATTTATAAATTAATATATGAGTGTTTGATCCCAATAATAGATCTTTAACGTCTTATCATGATGTAAGTTTTGTTCCTTGGGATAAATCCAAAGGTACAACGAATGAAACTTTAAGTGATGATATAAACTATGCGATCATGTTTATACCACTATAAAGACTAACAGTAATGAATGTTAACACACAGAAATAAACCAAAACAATAGCTCCAATATATATAAATACAACACTCTTTGATGTGTTTAGGTTTTAACAACCTTGGAAGCTATGACAATGACTCATTTTTAATACATTGAATTCTATACCCTAGGACCTCCTTTTATACACCAAGGAGTCCTACAAGGCTTACAATACTTTCCTAAGATATCATGATCTTTTCTAAAAGAAAACATAATCTCTTAAACAAATACATTATACATATCTTTTACAAAAATAACTTAATACGTATCTTCATAAGTATTCTTGTTCTCCAAACAATCCTTATCTCTTTACTCTTTTTTATCCTTTTGACAGTAGTAATTCTTCTAGCATTTGTAATCCAATAGCATTAACTTTTGTACCAGCAGTACTGAGCAGTAGTAACTCTAAGAATCATCTTGAAGTCTTTAAGTCCCAACAATCCTCCCCTAAACTTGATGTTTATCTTCTGAATCTTTAAGTTTCTTCATTAAAAGTCTTCATCACTATCAGGAAGATGCATTCAAAAACTTTATTGACCCTTTTACTGCTTTACCATAAGCTTGAGTAGTTGATAGCACATTTCATTCTAATAATCAACTTAAAGTTTCTTGTTGAGCATATTTGTGATTGTTATTGGTGTGAGGGGATATCTCTTCTCAACTAACATAAAGATGTGTAGATTTTTAAATCACACAAAGTGTACTCCACTAGAGTCAAACATCTTCCAAACAGTTACTTTGTGTCCCTGTAGACTCCTCCGTATTTCACTCTTTATGTCAGGTTCAAACATTACTTTCAGATCACCCCATAACACTTTTTCATAATCATCTTTTGGCCTTGTATTCCTATGTTTAGTTTTCACCAACTTCCAGAGAGTTTCTTAGACTTCTCTACTAATGTTCTGAAGCATCCTAATCATTAATGAATATCTATTTGAACTTCCATCAAGTGATAGAATCCCTTCTGTCCTTCTTTAACAATCTTATATTCAACAATTATTGGAGGTTTTGTAGCTAGAGGTATAGCATTAATTGCTATTTCCTCATCATCTTGAACTACTTCCATATGCTTTTTCATCTCAGCTTCATTATCTTTTTCAGCTTTTTCATGCTCATCTGTCTCTTTATCATCCTCCATTCTTTATCTTTTGGAAGATTCTTGTTTATGCTCTTTCCCTGCTCTTTTCTTACCAATTGATTTCTTTCTGCTGCCTTCAGCTTTCTTTTCACTACTTTCTGACTTCTTTGACTTATCAGATTCAAGTTCATCCTTTGTTCTTTTAGAACTTTCTTCTGCTCCTTCTTTGCTTTTCATCACCTCTGAATCTATAGGAATAAAAGTATTTACCCTCTTCATTTTATTATCAAACAACTTCTAGATCTCATTATAGCTCTTGCTCTTCAACTGATTATATTTGTATCCACCCATGTTTTTGAGATAGGTAGACATTAGATTTCTCTTTTGAACTTTAGTTGGTGGCTTTCTTCTTTTCTCTTCAGCTCTAAGCTTTGCAAAGTGTTTCTTTATTTTGTTAATGAGCTCTACAAATAGTCTTGATCTTTCTTCAATTGTTATCTCTCCCTGTTCTTCTGCTTATAGCCTCTAAGCTAATTTAAAATCTACCTCCATCATAGCTTGTGTGTTATCCCATGATTCAATCGAAGCTATGTTGGTTTCCTCTTCCTTTATCCTTGCAAGCCTTTCTTCTTCAATGAGTTCAGCTTGTATTTGAGCTTCAAGATTTCTAGCCATTATCTCATTAAGAGCAATTTGATCCTTTTTCTTTAATGGCACTTCAGGTTCATCTATCTTAGCTTTCCCTTTATCCTTGATGCTTGAAGAAGATACTGATATTGGTATTCTTGTTGTGCTTTCACCAGCATCTCTAAATGTAATGCCTTTAGCTTTGGAAATTGTTGAAGGTGCTGTTGTGGCTGTACTCTATACTGGATCTTGTATCACAACCTTAGATTTTGCACTCTTCAATTTAGCTAATGTTTGAGCTAAGGTAATCTCTACTTGAGTTATATCAGGTGGTGGCACAACAATAGTAGAGGGAGCTGCAGTACTAACTTATTTAAGAATCACATCTTGGTCTTTTTCAATCATATCATCTTCAACAAAAACTTCATTACCAATAAGAGCATCTGTATCAAACATTTCTGCATGGGTTTCATCAACTAAAGAAACTTCAACATCTTTGTCAATGTCTGCAATACTCCTTCCCTGTTTGGATGCATCCACCTGAGCACCCAAACTTTCATCATTTGAGTATTCTACTCTTCTTGTGACACCAACCTTGTACAGTCTCTTGAATTTATGAGTTCTTAACCCTACTTTCTTCTCTAGCTTTTTAAGTCTCAGCTTCAAATTTGTGATCTCCTGAGCTTGAGCAGTCTTAGTATGTTCCAGGTCAAGGACTCTCTTAGACAATTTGGTAAGCATATCCATCAAATCAGTGAGTTTCAATCTATCCTCACCACTGAGAAGTGGATCATTAGAATGTGTAGGCACAGACTACTTATTTGGTACATCAACAGTAGAATTACTAAGGGTGAGGAACTACAGTAGTCTTTTTCTGCTTCCTCCT
>BQNB010000719.1:24803-121804 GCA_026074375.1 Tanacetum coccineum | reverse complement strand
GTCGGCATATTACTTTTTCATGTTGGATACGTGAAACGTATGATGAACCGTGCTCAACTCTTGAGGCAGATCAAACATGTAAGCAACGGCTCCAACCTTAGCCAATACCTTGAAATGTCCAACATATCTGGGGTTTAACTTCCCTCGTTTGCCAAAACGTACTACTCATTTCCAAGGAGAAACCTTAAGCATCACTCTATCTTCAACTTGAAATTCCATAGGTTTACGCTTTAAATCGGCATAACTCTTTTGTCGATCGCGAGCGGCTTAAATCCTTTGTTTGACTTGATCGATCTTCTCGGTTGTCTCTTGAACTATTTCTGGACTGGTGAGTTGAACTTCTCCTTCAGAATATCCTTCCTGATCATACCTCTTACATCTTTGTGTTTAAGATTCTCTGGTTTCTGTGCTTCAGTCTGAGCATTCAATATTTGTCTAGAAAGATCCAAGCCAATAGTCATAACTAAGGCTCGAACTCCTAATGATTTAATCTGCTCTTTCCTGCTCAAGCATCAGTAACAACATTTGCTTTCCCCGGATGATAACGAATTTACATCTGTGGTGGTGTCGTAACTACTAAGCTCTATGGTATTACATAGACGTTGAAAATAGTGTATTGGTATATTCCTTAATGGCGAGTAAACTTGTTAATTGATCATCCTAGGTTGACTAGGGATGCGTCTTAACTTTTGGACATGTGATTTTGTATAAAATGATGTCGACTTTATATAATAAGGTGGTATAAGAGTTTACTTAGTTATTATGATTATTAGTTTGGTTCCTTGTAATAAATACATTTTATGAATACGCACACAAAGCTTGATATAAATAGAAAATTGTTTCTTGACAAGAAGTTTTAAGGTGACTACTCTCAGCATGGGCATGGTACTTTCCTAAATTATACATAGGTGATCAAGCTATGTATATTTGAGGACTAACGATGCTATGCTAATTTTTGTCAAAATAGTGTTATGATTTTAGAATGGCTTACATGAATAATTAGAGAATTGGAGTAGATTGGCGGAAATTTCACAATACAAAGATTTGATAGATAATTTAAAATTGTTCAGTACAACAAAAATTTAAGAGGAAGTACAATGAGATTCTTAAAGGACATAGAGTCTACGATAGTTCCAACTTAAGTTTTACTAGGTAATAGGTCTCTCATTAGATGTTGATGTTAGACGTCGTAGCGCTAGAGTCTCCACGAGCTTTTCCTTTCCAATACATGTCCATACGGTTCTGAAATTTCACTATTAGGCAATTACTCTTGTAGTATCCCAGACCTCCACACCCATAATAGATAACTTCAGCTTTCTTTCCTGACACTACAGACCTTTATATCGCTTTTGGGACTGGGATCCTATAATCTCTTGCTTGGTGACCCCCTCTATTTGCAATTGCCACATTTTTCTGCACACTAGCCAATGTGGTGAAAATTGCACATGTTACATAATGGTAGATTTCCAGCATAGTCTTCCTTGTTGCTTAGCCTAACAGTGTATGCTCTAGACACTTTATGCCCTTTGTTTTGTTGTTGGCTAAAGCTTCCATTGTGGTCACCTTCCTACTTTCTTTTGAAACTAGCATTCCCTGCTACTTTGTTTTCCCGCTATTTGGTATGGTTTATTGACTCATAGATAGCAATAGCCTCGATAGCATTAGCCACTCGTTGGGCTAAAATCTGTCCAATTTCCTCAACGCTCATCCCTTGATTCGCAGTTGTCATTGTTCTTCAAAATTAGAGGAGTAATAAAATAAGATTAGTTTAGTTATCTAAGTCGTGTTCCGAAGGTGGAATGTTGCGAGATGATATGTTAAAGTTGTGTAAGAGTTTTTGGACCGTCGCGTTATTCGTAATGTTTTGAGAATGTTCTAGTATTCATATAAATAACCCTTATATAAATAATTTGTAGAGTATGTATGAAAGAATGTAAACACATCTTTGTATATATAAGCAAGACCCTCATAGTAATATACGTACTATAATATAAATACGTATATGAATCATGTAAGCATCTAGTATGACCAACTAATGCAACAAACAGTGTGTGTATGTCCCGTTAAAACCCTTTTGTATGATGCAATGTTTGTAAAACGGTTATAGTCTAGGTAAAATGCAACCTAGTTCTCTATAACCTTGGCTCTGATTACCAATCTGTAACACCCCCAAAAATGGGTCGCAGCGGAATATGTTTCCGGGAGCGTTACTTCATAATACCATTGCTCAAGTCATGAGAGAACGACCTCTAACTGTGTCGTTTGAAAAGAAATCTTGAATTATTTAGACTCCAATGCACATCACATAAGCCAAGCATCTAATTCACCTGAGAAAAACATGCTTAAAAGTGTCAACATAAAGTTGGTGAGTTCATAGGTTTTTGTAAGTATAAATGTTGAACCAAAGTTTTGTAAAGTATGTATGACTGTTTCAATCCTTGTATGTTCCCCAAAATGTATGTATGAATGTTGTAAATCAAAGAGTTATAAAGTATGCATGACCATTTCAATCCCCAAATAGTCACAAAAACAGAATGTTAGAATCAATGGGTTTTTTTGTATAGTTTATGATGCCCGATATCAATCCACATATGTCACAACGTATAAGTATGGTTGGACCCCCATTGTTCAAGTATGTATGCACTTTATTCAAGTGCAAGTAAAATATTCAAGTGTGTATAAAAAAAAATGATTATAGTTACTCTATAGTTATGAATGCTGCATAGACTCATTATATATGACACTTATTCCAAGGCATCATAAGTGTTTGTGTTCGTGTAATGAGTGCTCCGACATCGCATAACGTTCGTTTGCCCATTGATAGCTAAATCACCCTGTGTGATGAAGGGGCTGGTCACATCGAATGATTTATTTAATTCTTTCGGGCATACCCTTCGAGTAATTCAGAGTTCAATCCGCTTAAGCTAATATGTATCATTTGAGTAAAAGTAAAGTAATGTCCTTGTTTTCAAAAATAAAGTGAAACAAGCAATGTATTTCGTCCCAAAATAAGTAATTGAGTATGTAGACCAGTTTGTAAAACGAATTGTGAATGCACATGTAATAAATTCAAACCAATCATGTAAATGAAATTGGTAACAAGCATGTTCTCACCCCAAAAGTAGTAAAGTATATGTAAAACAAGTAAAACGTGAGGCTATAAACTCACCTTGAGTGAATGGACGGTAAATGGATATCAAATGAGTGTATACGTCTCGCGTATGACCGAAGGCAACCTAATTAATTATAGGCCGTATGAGTACTAAGTACTTTGAATATCTAATACCGTATATAATTCTATATAGCTACATCACCATCTAATTGTATTTGTGAAATAATATTTAAATCGCATTTGATAAATAATAACCATGTATTTGCACTCGTATAATCGTATAAATAGTTCAATCGCCTTTGTAAAATAATATTTATAAAGTTTAAAGCATGTATAAATATTATTTAAGTGATTCTAAGATGTTTCGCAAATTTTTTTATTAAAAACGAATCAACACTATTCACGTCCGGAAATAGTGCACAAGTATAAAATAGTGCGTATCTTTCTCGTTTTAAGTCTGTTTTGTACGTTCTTTATGTCCACGCTTTCGTATAAAAAGATATATCAAAATATTACATTTTAATATTTAACCCTTTGATGAACAGTGATTTTTACTGTTTATGCACTTTATAAAATTATTTTTATAAATTTAATTATCGTAATCTCGCAAAAGTCGTATCTTATTCGTTTTAACTTCGATTTTAGTGATTCTTTCGAGCACGTCTTCGTAATTAGAAGTTCTATCTAAATGTGATATTTCTCAAAAAGTATCTGAGATGAACAGTGATTTTTTTTTATAAAAACACATTTATATATTAATTATCGTAAACTTGCAAATAGCATAACTTCTTCCTTATAGCTTGGTTTTTCGAGTTCTTTATATGCCTACGATCCTTGTAATATGTAATATTTTATAAAAATATAGAATAAATACTTTATTTTCGAATTAAAACAGAAAGTTTGGACATTTTAGTTAAAAAGTGTTTAAAACTTGTTTTAAGCCTAGTTAATTTGCTACAAGTCCTCTACAACACTTTATATTTATAGTCCTCTAACATTTGTCCAATGATTTTGTCCAAGATTAACATGTCCTTGTATTCCATTTACTTATAAACTTTAACAAGTAAACTTTTTAAACCATAAATTTATGTACACTTTTTTTATAAGTTAACCAACACTTGTACAATACTTATACTTTCATTACAACATATATTTAACATCAAAATAACATATGAGAAAGTACTTCAAACCATGATCCAATGTAAAAATCCATTTTACATGTTAATAAGTTTCCTAGATGGTGATTCACTATATAAACATTATATACACATAAATCATAAATGTAAAGAGTGTAGGGTTTTTAGATGACCTTAATATGAAGTAGGATGATGAACAACAAGATCTAAACCCTAGTTTAGGTATTAAACCCAAGCTTCTAATACTTAAAAAACCCTAATTCTAATAAAACCCTAATCTTAAACCTTCCATGATTAACGCTTGTAAATGCCAAACCAAGCCTTCAAGACACCTTAAGATATCTTAGATATATCATTAGATCACTTGTATACTTGCTTAATAAAAAATTTATGGATTATTTAGGGTGTTTGTTTGTAGCCGTGGCTAGGAGGGAGCGACAAAAGAGATTTTGTGTTGTTTTCACTAAGGAAATGTGTTGTGTGTTTTAACCACGAGTCTTGCACTCCTTTTATACTACTAGGACCTAGTTGAAATCAAGACCAAGTGCATTATGCACTTGGTTGGACAATGGGAGTGATTTAGGGAAGAAAATGGTGAAAACACTAGTCACACCATAAGGTTTTAATTAGTTCTTGATGTAAAAGACTTTTGCTAGATTTTTATGTACTCATGGTTCCCTAAAATGGGAAGCATCTCACGAAAATAAGGAGGGGGGATGATCTAGTTAGTGTCTTTGATATCTTGTATAAAATATCTAGTATAACTTGGAGTTAAATGATGTAAAGGTTAAACGTAGATGTAATACTTGTAAAGTGTATGGTTTGGTTAAATTCTTTTATGTAGAATTCAGCCTAGATAATAAGTGTGGGTGAAGTTTTATAAAACTTTGGGTATTGGGTATAATAATGGGTATTTGTTGAAGCGTAGATAAGTCTTGGTGGTTCAATGAATGCCTAAATGTATTTTATCGCGAAGCGTAAACACTTTACGTAACCAATAAAAATAAAATATGAAAAGTTAATAATTATCCTCCAAATAATTATTTAATACTTGCTTGACGTAAACATTTAATTGTTTGATGCCCATTTACGTTGAATGATAATTTTTAGCTTACGCGATTTAACTTAACGATTAAAATTAAAAGCAAACGCGTACGAGACTAAAAATAAATAGTGAATTAAATGACGTCGTAAAATGACCTGAAAACACGGGGTGTTATAGTCTTCCCCCGTTAAGTGAGCCTTGTCCTCAAGGCTTAAGACGCGGCACTTGACGACGATGAAGTCTTTGTAAAGAAGTGGGGATACTTCTTTTGAAATTGGTCTTCACGTTCCCATGTAAACTGAGGACCTCTCCTAGAGTTCCATCAAACCTTAATGATTAGGATACGGCTTTGTTTCAATCGTTTAACTTCACGGTCTATGATTTCTACTGGTTCCTCGACAAAATGAAGCTTGTCATCAATATAGAGTCCATCTAACGGAATGGCTAATGGTTCGTCGGCATATCACTTTTTCATGTTGGATACGTGAAACGTATGATGAACCGTGCTCAACTCTTGAGGCAGCTCAAACATGTAAGCAACGGCTCCAACCTTAGCCAATACCTTGAAATGTCCAACATATCTGGGGTTTAACTTCCCTCGTTTGCCAAAACGTACTACTCCTTTCCAAGGCGAAACCTTAAGCATCACTCTATCTCCAACTTGAAATTCCATAGGCTTACGCTTTAAATCGGCATAACTCTTTTGTCGATCGCGAGCGGCTTGAATCCTTTGTTTGACTTGATCGATCTTCTCGGTTGTCTCTTGAACTATTTCTGGACTGGTGAGTTGAACTTCTCCTTCAGAATATCCTTCCTGATCATACCTCTTACATCTTCATGTTTAAGATTCTCTGGTTTCTGTGCTTTAGTCTGAGCATTCAATATTTGTCTAGAAAGATCCAAGCCAATAGTCATAACTAAGGCTCGAACTCCTAATGATTTAATCTGCTCTTTCCTGCTCAAGCATCAGTAACAACATTTGCTTTCCCCGGATGATAACGAATTTACATTTGTGGTGGTGTCGTAACTACTAAGCTCTATGGTATTACGTAGACGTTGAAAATATCAGAAATTGATGACGAGCGAACCTAAGTATTCGAGATCACAAATGATTGAGACAGGTATCCCATGCCTCGTGACTACCTCTTTCAGGTACATCCTTACCAACTTTTCCATAGGGTCAGTTTCCCTCATTGGTACGAAGATTGCGAATTTAGTAAGTCGGTCAACAATCACCCAAATAGTGTCAATAAACCTCGTGATGACTTAGAAGCTATCATGATAAACTCCTAGTGATATAATCCACTTCCATTGAGGTATCTCGGGTTGCACCAACAAACTTTGATGGGCCTTTGGTGTTTCACCTGACCTTATCACGATGTCAAAACATTGCTAACATAGGTGGCGATGTCGGCCTTCATATTGGGCCACCAATATAGCTTCTTCACGTCCTGATACATTTTGTTAAAACCCAGATGGATAGAGTATTTGGACTTGTGGGGCTCGTGCATAATCACAGTCCTCAGATCACCAAAACAGGGTAACCAACTCTTGCCATTTAAGCATAGAGTTCCATCTGCGCGGGGTTCCAACTTTTCCTTCGGTATATCCTTCCTAATCATACCTCCTACATCTTCATTCTTGATGTTTTCTGGTTCTTGTGCCTGTATTTGAGCTTCCAGAATTTGTTTGGGGAGATTCAACCTAATAGTCATGACTAACGCTCGAACCTGTAATGGCTTATTCCATTCTTTATGGCTTAAGGCATCGGCCACTACGTTTGCTTTCCCCAGGGTGGTAACGTATTTCACAGTCGTAATCGCTAAGCAACTCTAACCAACAACGTTGCCTCATGTTCAACTTCTTTTGATCAAGAATGTGTTGTAAACTCTTGTGATCTGTGAACACCGTACACTTGGTTTCGTACAAATAGTGTCTCTAGATTTTTAAAGCAAACACTACTGCTCCAAGTTCCAAATCATGAGTCGTATAGTTCTTCTCATTAATTTTCAATTGGCGTGATGCATAAGCAATCATCTTCTCTCTTTCATCAACACAACGCCCAAACCTTTGATCGAAAGCCATGTCGCAGTATATGAATAAAATCTTGCTTTCCTTCAGGTAAAGCTCAAAATTGTTGCACTTCCACAACTTCTGCTTATTAGTTTTTGAAACGCTGCTTCTGCCTTGTCACCCTAATCAAACTTAACTCCTTTCTGAGTAAGCTTGGTCATTGACTTGGCGATCTTCGAAAATCCTTCGATGAATCTTTGGTAATATACCCGCGAGCCAGACCTAAAAATTACCGAATCTCTGTTGTGTTTTAAGAGATGCCCAATCTTTTATGGATTCGATCTTGGCGGAATCCACATGAATGCCTTGACTATCAATCACGTGGCTGAGAAATTGTACCTTGGGAATCTAAAATTCGCATTTGGAGAATTTAGCGTACAACTTCTCTTCTTAAGAATGTTGGTGGGTTATGTGGATGGGATGGTAGGGGGCAAAGAATTGCCTTAAGATGTTCTTCGTGTTCCTTCTTGTTCTTGGAGTAGATGAGGATATCGTCAATAAAGACAATCACGAATTTATCCAAATATGGCTTGCACACGCAGTTCATGAGATCCATAAATACCGCCGGTGCGTTCGTCAAGCCAAATGGCATAACTTGGAACTCGTAATGACCATATCGAGTTCTGAATGCCGTCTTTGGAATATCTTCTTCACGTACTCGAAGCTGGTGATAACCTGATCGCAAGTCTATCTTAGAATAAACACTGGATCCTTGTAGTTGATCAAATAAATCATCGATCCTTGGGAGTGGATAACGATTCTTCACCGTTAGCTTGTTCAGCTCTCGGTAGTCGATGCACATTCGAAACGATCCATCCTTCTTCTTGACAAATAAGACCGGAGCTCCCCAAGGTGAGGAACTGGGTCTTATGAAGCCCTTGTCAGAAAGTTCTTGGAGTTGGTCTGACAATTCCTTCATTTCAGATGGAGCTAATCGATAAGGTGCTCGTGCTACAGGTGCAACACCAGGTATCAAATCGATCTGAAATTCCACTTGTCGAGTCGGTGGAAGACCCGACAAGTCTTCAAGAAATACTTCAGGAAAATTTTGAACGATCGGTACGTCCTCAAGTCGCTTCTTCTCTGACTTGTCTTCAGTCTCCTTTGTAGTAACATGTGCCAAAAAGACGTGACATCCTTTTAGCATGTACTTTTGTGTTTTAGCCATGAAATGATGTTCAAACAAGTCTTGTTTCCTCGATCGCTTCCATCACCACGAACAATCAACATTTCATTTCCCCAGGGGATACGAACGATTTTCTCGGCATAAACAATTACGACTTGGTACTTTTCCAACCAATCCATACCGATTATGACATATAGACTACCAAGTTTTACGGGCATTAAGTCTATGTTGAATGGGTGATTTAAGAAATTTAATGTACAACCCTGAATGATAGCGTTTAACATAATTATTCTCTCGTCAGCTAGTTCAACATCATAATAATGATCTAAGGTAGATGGTGTAGTATCAATTTGGGAGCTAAATGTAGTAGACACAAAGCTTCTATCGGCATCAATATCAAATAAGACAGAAGCATAATGGTTGTTTAGAAGGAACGTACCCATAACGACGTTTGAGTCTAGGTCTATCCCTGCACGGCCTACCACATACACTTTTGCTGGAGCATTGCCATTTCCACCTTGGTTACCATGGTTGTTGTTTTTCAGCTTTGGGTATTCCCTCTTGAAATGTCCCTGGGCTCCGCATTTAAAGCATGTAGGTTTTTGACCTGCCCTAGTGCCTCTTTGGTTGTTAGCAGTATTGGCATTTGCAATGCTCCTACAGTCACGGGCCAGATGGCCAACTCTATTGCACTTGTGGCACTTTAGAGCACACTGACCGTCATGATGATAATTGCATTTTGAGCACAGAGGTTTAGATCCTCTGGTAAGGTTTCTTCTTTACTAGACCCTGCAACGTAAGCCCTGCCAGTGTTCTGCCTCTTGTTCTGTTGTTGTTGTTGGTTATCGTATTGCTTTCTTTTGTTTTCACTCTATCGTTTAGCAAAAGTGCGGATCTACTTGTCCATCAGCTCAGTTGCAAATTCAATTGCATCCTGCATGGTTTTTGGCTTAGATGCCATTACACTTCCGTGAATCACGTTGAGCAAACCACTGACATATTTCTCAATCTTGTCCGACTCTCCAGGAAACATCCTAGCACACATCAATGCTAGTTCCTGAAATTGTTTGTTCTAGCTTACCACGTCGGTACCTTTAACCTTCAAATTCCACATCTCACCCTTAAGTTTCTTAACCTCGTCCCTTAGGCAGTACTTGTTGGTCATCTTATTTTTCAGGTTTGTCTAATTCATTACATAAGCAACATCGTGACCAACAGTCTTAACGTGGGAGTTCCACCACGTTAGAGCACTTCCAAGAAGAGTACAAGTGGAAAACTTGATTTGGTTTTCCACAGTACAGTTGCTTATACGGAACACAGTTTCCATTCTTTCAAACCACTGAGCCAACTCGACGACTCCTTCAGTACCCAAAAAATATAAGGGTTTGCATTTCATGAAGTCTGGGTAAGTGCACTCACGAGCAAGAGGAGCTTGTCTCCTTACCCCCATTCCTGAATCATGGCTGTCTTTGCCATTTCCACTTCTGGTGGCGTTACGTTCAGCCAACACGTCAGCAACCCCTTGAGCAATTAATCTCTTAAATTGCTCATCAGTCACAGAAGTAGTGGCAGTGGTAGCGGCGGGGTTGGCTCTGGTGGTTCTTTTTGGTGCCATTTTCTTCAAATCATAAGAAAATATAATACCCGTTAGATTTCATACAAATCATAACCATGACATGACATATACACAATAATTAAAGTGATATCACATCACTCAGTAAAATATACAACTGAATTGAAATTAAAAATGGTGTAGCTAAACCGACATTCATTCATAATAAAGTCGATTACAGACATGACATAATACATCCCTTCCATATATAATTCGGAAAACATACATGACCTGATTCGGTTACAAAATGATCACTACCATTAGGTTACAAGATGAAATAAAACCTAGAGCCTTACTAGCCAGGAGTTACCCGTAATACTTAGTAGGCTATACAACATAGCTACAACATAACTAGATCTAAGAACTACTACCAGCCTCCTCTGGTACATCAAGATGTACTGGATCCCTAGCAGGTGTCTGTTGACTCTCTAGCACTGCCATCTGAGTCTGCAGTGTCCTTAGTAGAGTCAGAGCCTCTGTGAGCTATGTCTGTCTCCTGCGGTCTGCTGCCCGCAAATCCCCGATCTCGGTCTGCTGTGCTAATACAGTAGTCTGTAGTGCTATGACCTCAGATCGTGCCGTATCACTGGCATCCATCGACTGTACCTAAACATCACGAGAAAGTCTGGCCTCAATCTCTATAAGTCTAGCTGTGCGAGCATGGGCACGCTTATCCATACGTAGCAAGTTGAACTGACCACTCATCAATGATCTATCATCCTGTGCATCATCAAGTCTCCCATCAATTTCGTTAGTATCCTGCCTAATAGTCATGACAAAATCTATCATACTCTGACTTAACTCTGCCACATAAGTCACTGATGGTGTCCCCTGCATGTCCTCAACCATCTCATCCCAAGTATCTGTAATCCCATAACTAACATCTCTCTCTAGGTCTCGCCTAATCTCATCATCTAAGGTGGTAACAAAACCATAATCTCTCCTAAACTCTTAAGTATGTCTAGCAGTGGGAGCAGATGAACTCTCACCAACCTCAAATCTCAGACCGAGAGTAATATACAACCTCTTTTGAGGTGGTAACGTAACCTCGAAAACACCTGCTCTACAGTCAGTAGAGGGAAGAAGCAAAGGTAGTAATAGAGTAGGTAATAGGTATAGGTAGAAAGTGTGGTGTCCTTGAGTAGTTGTGGGTCTTTGATCGAGATGCCACACCTAAGATGTAGTGGATGGTGCAGCAGCTCTCATCATGGCCATAGATGCCCTGGTACGTGAGAGTACAACAGATAGTGGATGGGAAGTAGATGGTGACTCGGCTCTCAACCGGATCATAGCAGCTCTGTATCCTAACGGATGAGTAGGACTAGCAGGTAGTGGTAGAGGTGACATAGGTAATGGTGATCATACTAATAGTGGTGGAGATGGTATCTGTAGTAGTAGTGATGAGTATGATGTAAGTGGTGATGGTGGCAGAGTAGATATGGCAAGAAATCTATCAACCTCTGCAGCAGACGGGAATGGAATAGGTGTCTGATCTTGGATAGACATCCTGGCAGTGGTATGATATGCGGGTGGTGGGACAGAGTTGGTCGAAGCTAGGTGCTCCTCCTCCTCCTCCTCATCCTCGTCCTTGCCCTCGTCCTCCTCCTTGTCATCAGCATCGTCTCTGGAGGACTCCTCCTCATCATCATTATCATCTTTGTCATCGGGATAATCAGCTGGATCCTCCTCAGGATCCTTATCATCCTCATCGGGATCAGAATCAGTAATATAACCTGGTGAATCAGCAGCGGGTGAGACAGCAGCAGGCAGTGGCTGCTCCTCAGCTGGAAGCACATCATCCTCCGGTGGCATAAACTCTGGGTATATCGGCCCAGGAATAAAATCTGGTGAAGGTGGTGCCTGCTCTGGCTCCTCAGGGCTAGGCACGTAATCTGGTGAGGGTGGAGCCTGAAGAGCGGCCTCCACATAAGCATAAGGGTCCTTTCTTTTTCCTGCATCAGGGCAGTCCATCGACTCCCGAAGATCCTATGACCGACAGATCCTCGAACGGACTAGATACCTCCGTGTAAGTGACCGTGGAATCCTCTGAATCCAACATGACCAAATCTGAAAATAAAAAGTAGCTTATATAAGTATTAATATAAGACTCTTATTGTAATATACATAGTATTTTATAACATGTATATCAATCATGAATGCATCTAGTCTAACCAACTAATGCAACACTAGTGTATGTATGTCTCGTGAAAACCCCTTTGTATGAATGCAATGTTTGAAAATGGTTATAGTCCAGTAAAAACATTTGACCTGGTTCTCTATAACCTTGGCTCTTGATACCAATTTGTAACACCCCCAAATTGGGTCGCAGCAGAATATGGGTCTGGGGGTGGTACTTCATAGATCAATAGCACAAGATATATATAAGAACGACCATTTAAAAGTCGTTTAAAACCGATACATTAGATTTAACAAATTGTTTGTTACAAAAGCCCGAAGCTTTACTTGTTCGTTGTTCAAAATACAAAGATTCTAGTCCATAACAAATGTTTCCCCAAAATGTAATGCAACCAAATCTTTAATGCACGTGACTTACAAAATATAACCACCAATGTATCCCTTGCCTTGTACCTCATTGATCTCCTGAGGAAACATTGCTTTAAAACGTCAACAATAATATTGGTGAATTCATAGGTTTGTAAAATGTATAATGTAGGACCGCAAGATTTACCCATGATAATGCAACATATGCAAACATCAATAAATGTAATTACGTTTCCCTAAGCTTATGACACTGAAGCTTGACATGTATGAATTGCAATATAAATTGCCAACATGCCACGTTATGATGTCTAAAACCCGCAACATCCCAAATCCGATCATGGTATACGTTCCGTCTGTTTCGGACATACCGACTCAGTGAGCATGACTCACCCGAACGGGAATGTCAATCCCAAATAGATCTATTTATAACATTCGCGCTTACAACAAGTAATTGACAGTTCATGCTAATGGGCTCAAAGGGTTATCGCTACTTAGGCAAACACGTATTCGTAATGTAAAATGTCCACTTGCGTTCGATTATAAAACATGCATATGTTTCTCACCCCAAAACATGTAAATCATTATAAATGTAACACGTGGGTCTATGAACTTACCTTGAGTGAGTAAATCGACAATGTAAATCACAAACTGAAAATGCATCACGAATACGCCCGAATGCAACCTAATTAATTATAGGTCGTATGAGTACTAATTACTTTGAATAACTAAGACCATATATAATTCTATATAGCTACATCATCATCTATTTGTATTAGAGAAATAATATTTATAAAGTTAAAATGTTTATAAATATTTCCTTAGTAAAAATGTCGCAACTTTCTCGTTTTTAGTCCGTTTCGTACGTTTCTTATGTCCACGCTTTCGTATTAAGAAGAGTTATCGAAATATTACATTTTATTATTTTCAACCTCTAGTGAACAGTACTTTTTACTACTCATGCACTTTTATAAATTTATTTTTATAAATTTAATTATCGTAAGTTCGTAAAAGTCATATCTTATTCGAAGTCTGTTTTGTACGTTCTTTATGTCCACGCATTCGTATAAAAAAAGATATATCAAAATATTACATTTTAATATTTAACCCTTTGATAAACAGTGATTTTTACTGTTTATGCACTTTATAAAATTATTTTTATAAATTTAATTATCGTAATCTCGCAAAAGTCGTATCTTGTTCGTTTTAACTTTGATTTTAGTGATTCTTTTAAGCACGTCTTCGTAATTAGAAGTTCTATCTAAATATGATATTTCTCAAAAAGTATCTGAGATGAACAGTGATTTGTTTTTACAAAAATACTTTTATAAAAACACTTTTTATATATTAATTATCGTAAACTTGCAAATAGAATAACTTCTTCGTTATAGCTCGGTTTTTCGAGTTCTTTATATGCCTACGATCCTTGTAATATGTAGTATTTTATAAAAATATAGAATAAATACTTTATTTTTGAATTAAAACAGAAAGTTTGGACTTTTTAGTTAAAAAGTGTTTAAAACTTGTTTTATAACTTTTTGGCATGTGTGAATTACTACAAGCCCTCTAACATGATTAATACACTAACTTGTGTATATTTATAGTCCTCTAACATTTGTCCAATGATTTTGTCCAAGATTAACATGTCCTTGTATTCCATTTACTTATAAACTTTAACAAGTAAACTTTTTAAACCATAAATTTATGTACACTTTTTTTATAAGTTAACCAACACTTGTACAATACTTATACTTCCATTACAACATATATTTAACATCAAAATAACATATGAGAAAGTACTTCAAACCATGATCCAATGTAAAAATCCATTTTACATGTTAATAAGTTTCCTAGATGGTGATTCACTATATAAACATTATATACACATAAAATCATAAATGTAAAGAGTGTAGGGTTTTTAGATGGCCTTAATATGAAGTAGGATGATAAACAACAAGATCTAAACCCTAGTTTAGATATTAAACCCAAGCTTCTAATACTTAAAAAACCCTAATTCCAATGAAACCCTAATCTTAAACCTTCTTTGATTAACCCTTGTAAATGCCAAACCAAGCCTTCAAGACTCCTTAGGATATCTTAGATATATTGTTAGATCACTTGTATACTTGCTAAATAAAATTTGTATGGATTATTTAGGGTGTTTGTTTGTAGCCGTTGCTAGGAGGGAGAGACAAAAGAGATTTTGTGTTGTTTTCACTAAGGAAATGTGTTGTGTGTTTTAACCATGAGTCTTGCACTCCTTTTATACTACTAGGACCTAGTTGAAATCAAGACCAAGTGCATTATGCACTTGGTTGGACAATGGGAGTGATTTAGGGAAGAAAATGGTGAAAACACTAGTCACACCATAAGGTTTTAATTAGTTCTTGATGTACAAGACTTTTGCTAGCTTTTTGTGTACTCATGGTTCCCTAAAATGGGAAGCATCCCACGAAAATAAGGAGGGGGGATGATCTAGTTGGTGTCTTTGATATCTTGTATAAAATATCTAGTATAACTTGGAGTTAAATGATGTAAAGGTTAAATGTAGATGTAATACTTGTAAAGTGTATGGTTTGGTTAAATTCTTTTATGTAAAATTCAGCCTAGATGATAAGTGTGGGTGAAGTTTTATAAAACTTTGGTTATTGGGTATAATAATGGGTATTTGTTGAAGCGTAGATAAGTCTTGGTGGTTCCGTGAATGTCTAAACGTATTTTATCGCGAAGTGTAAACACTTTACGTAACCAATAACAATAAAATATGCAAAGTTAATAGTTATCCTCTAAATAATTATCTAACACTTGGTTGACGTAAACATTTAATTATTTGATGCCCGTTTACGTTGAATGATAATTTTTAGCTTACGCGATTTAACTTAACGATTAAAATTAAAAGCAAGCGCGTACGAGACTAAAAATAAATAGTGAATTAAATGACATTGTAAAATGACCTGAAAACACGGGGTGTTATAGTTACTTACTCGTTTACGAGTCATTATTGATGCTAAAACACAATGTAAGTGTCAATCTAAACACTTGGGTTGATTTACAAGAGAGGAGAGAGCTAGTGTGTGTTGTATGTGTTTTTTGATTTTTTTAAATTTTTGGTATTTATCAAACTCATCCAACCGTCCCACCTTTGATTCTAACTGTTTTTCTAGTTTTTGGTCAAAAACGTGTCATTTTTCCTTTTCTTGGTTTTTAGGTCATTTTTTGTGCAAAGCTTCGGGTTTTGACAAATATTACGCATGACACAACCACTATCAATCTCGATCATGTTCCAAATATTATCACTAAATACTTTAACTAATAAGGAAAAATATAACAAAACTAAAATAAATTAACCAAACCATAATAAGTCTAAAGGATCGCAACTAAAGTACGATAATCAAAATAACCAAAACATAACCAAAATAACGATAGAAATGGTAAATAAGTTTTAATGCTTAAACATAAATAAGAAACAAACGATCCTTAGTGTTGGGAAAATAGATTGTACAGACTTAATACTGGTAGTATAACAGTTAAGTCTGGTAGTAATAGTTAGTTCTGTTAGTATTGAGTTAATACTGGCAGTACTAAGTTAAGTCTGGCAGTACTAAGTTAGTACTGGTAGAGTAGCAGTACTAGAGTTAGTACTGGTCATAGTTAGTTATGTTTATAGTTAAGTCTGTTTATGTAACAGAATAGTAATAGTTATCTTAGAGATATCTTAGGAGATATCTTAGGAAAGGATATGTATTATCCTTTGACGTTTGTAAAGCCCATTAGGGTTTCCTTGGTGTATAAGAGGAACCCTAAGGCACAATATTTTAAAGTACGTTTTGAGAAATATCAATAGAAGCATAGAGCTTAATAGCAATTTAGAAATATCGTTTCTTCTTAATTCTTGTGTTAAGATTCCGCATTAACACTTGATAATTCATAGTCAGTGTCTCTCATATAGTTGATTTGGATTTATCCAAGTTATCTATAGTCTTACAAAGGCTAGTCAGATCCTATACCTAGGACCTACAAGTGGTATCAGAGCCTTTAGAGGGACTCTGAGAAAGAAGAATCACTAGATCACAAACAAACACTCTCCTACAATTCTATACAAAATGTCTCAACCTGCTAATGATGAGTTCTCACAACATCTCTTTGTCTTAAACCCACGTGTTAACTTTCTTCCACTAGGCGTCATGATTTCAAACTTAGCGTGTCACACACCATCTCCTTTCACTTTCCTATAAACGTTATGATCCTTCAATCCCGAATCCGTGTTTTTTAGTTATACGGGTAGTGATCCTAGTCAATTAGTTTCTTAAACATAATTTTTGAATGGACTGAAGTAGGCTTCCATGGCAAGTGCTCGCTCCATATCATCTTCAATGTCAAGGAACAAAGGAGCAATGGGACCATATTTGAGATTATCGTCTTCATCTCTTCCAACCTCAAAACATCCCAACCAATCCTCATCCTCATCGAATCATGTCTTTCCACTTGCATTTTTGCTCTTGGCTTTGGTTAATAAGTGTTGATTACCCCCCCCCATCATTCAAGTAGTCGATGTTCCTCTACCCATGTCGATCAAAGCTCCACATGTACTTAAGAATGGACGACCGAGTAAAAGTGGCAATTCCTGATCCACCGGGACATCTAGGACTAGAAAATTTGCACATTGATCCGTCAAAGTGGCACACATTTTTTTTCACTTTCTTGGCACTTTTAGTGACTGCCTCAAAGATGTTGGTCCGATCATGAACCTTTGTCTTTTGATCCTATCTTTGTCCAATTGAGCCAAAACTTGTACGGTTCCGGCAAATGCGTTCCCAAACACCCAAAACTCATATTGAAAGGATTTAGGGAAATAAATGATCCTTTGTGTATTAGATTAAGGGCTATATGACCCCTAAAAACCATACGACTTTGCATCTCATCATTTACACAATTTCTCTTTTGGATAGTGCATCTTCGTCTCTAATTTGACTAACTCCAAAGCTTCAACAACGCAGTCTTGTTTATGTCACCGTAGATCATCACACGTAAACTTCAATATCATCAACCAGCTTGCAACGAACAACATAGTCAACGACCTTCTGAAGCTAAAGTATGTTAAAGATCATGTGTGTTCCACCTGTTTACTGGGTAAAACCCATAGAGCTACTTTAAAGACAAAGCCTATACCGAGTTTTGAAAATCAGTCACACATGCTTCATATGGATTTATGTTGTTTTATGTGGGTGCAAAGTGCAGATGGGAAACATTATATATTGTAACTATTGATGACTTCTCAATGCATACCATGAATGCTACATCTCCACCTTTAAGCTTTTCGTACGATGGAATAAGTAGTGACTATAGCTAGAAGTTATTTGATGATAAGTTAGTAAGCCCAAGCCTGGTTTGTGGGCTTAGGGTTCATTAGGATTTTCTCATGTAATCTCTATATAAAGTGCATGAATAATAATCATAACCTATGGGTTTTCCTCAGGTAATCACTATATTCAACATGTAATCTCTATATAAAGATTAACCAACGGGGATTAATAAAGATGGATTCAATATAATCCTCAAACCTAGGTGGCTACATTGAGCTGCCTCCTCTAAGCCACCTCGTCCCACATCACCATCTCTAAACCTAGTCCTTCTACCACCATAATCCGATTCTATACTTCATAAAAAATCCTATTAGCAGATTCGTTACTTAACAAGACAAAGCATCTTCTTTTCTATTTTATTTTTCGTTTGAGATCTTTTTTTGAAGTCTTGGTCAACAGTTGTGTAACAGAATATGAAGGTGGAATAGTGGAGGTTATGGAGGGCACTACCGGTGATGCACAACATACAACTTTGATGATTAAGATTTCATCTAGATTCATCATTATCATTGGTTACGTATTTCATTTTTCATTGGTCTCCTATTTTGGCATTCTTATTATTTAAAAAAAGGATACTTTGGATTATCCTGGTTTGGGATACTTTGGTTTATCCCGTATGAAAAGAGGATACTTTGGTTTATCCTAGTTCAGGATACTTTTGTTAATCCCGTATGAAAATGAGGATACTTTGGTTTATCCAGGTTCGGGATACTTTGGTTTATCCTGTATGATACATTGGGTTATCAGTTCGTGACTTTCTATTTTGAAGATCAATCTCCGCTTGATGTCGGTTGTTGAGGATACTTTGGTTTATCCAAGTTTCTGGATACTTTGGTTAATCCCGTATGATACATTGGGTTATCAGTTCGTGGCTTTTTGTTTTGAAGATCAATCTCCGCTTATGTCGAGATTTGTCTTCAACAAATAACCTAGTTATTGCTTTAATATTTTTATTTTGTTTTCCTGCCCAGTATCGAGCTTCGCATTTCGCTACTACAACAAGTAGGGTTATTAGGATGAAAATTTAGAAAGCCCCAAGACCAAGCCCGTTAGTGGGCTTAGGTTCTATAGGAATTCCTCATGTAATCTCCTAAAATAAAATGCATAACTAATAATTCATAACCTACGGGGTTTTCACTATTCCACAAAAGTTACATAAACATTTAAACTAATAGTTCTTCAGAATGAGTTAGTAATAATATATAATTTATATAATATACATCGCATCACACATATATATATATACACCAAATATATATATATATATATATATATATATATATATATATATATATATATATATATACAAATATATATATATATGTAGAGATCCAGTGAGAAAAAAATAAATTAAAATAAGAAGTTGTTGAGAATGACTAAAACAATACATTTGAGATGCACTGACTGCAATAAGATCATTTTTATTCAATTTTTTTTAGATGCATCCATTTGAGTTTCGACGATAATTTGATGCGTAGATGGTGCAAATTGATTTTCATGATTTTGGCACATGCAGAGGAACAAAAAAAAATAGAAAAAATAAAAGCATCTAATAAACGATCATGCATCTAATTAAAAGCTCGAAAACACATTTTCTATGTTTCAAAATCTTATTTTTTTGACACACCGTGTTTCTGATGAGCAGGTCCTTGATGAGCTAGCTGGTTGATTATCTACTGGTTGAAGAACCAGAGGTCTATAAATCTGAACTTGGTTGAAATTGTTCCTCTGTTTTGATTGAAGTTATTATCTCGATTGAAATTGTTTTGATTATTTCATGAGAATCTGAACTGGAGGAAAACCAGGAGGTCCGAATTTGATTTGAAGACCATCGGAGGTCGATAACCATAATTAGCTTGTGAATTGCCGCAGCGGCCTGGGGACACATACTCTTGGATATTGTCAAGGTACATGTTGCTATTAGTGGCTAGAACATTTTGATACTAATGACCTCACCCCACCAGTTACAACACTTTTTTCAACCGCTTTACGGGCGGAAGCTGGGTTTGGTGTCTTTCTATCGAGAATTAATGCCTAACCATGACTTTGGTTCAGCAACAACAGATGAAACTGCTTGGGTTAAGAGCTTGTACTCCCATTATAGGCTACAACAGCTTTGTTTCATGATTTGACGGACTTCGACTTGCTCGTCGAAGATTTTTTAAACATTCTCGAGGCATTTTGTCTAAGAAGTTACCGACCTAGCAGCAGAGTTCAATGAATCTGAATCAATGAGTTTTAGGGCATTGTAGAATGTTTCGAGTTTGAATGCAATTCTAAAACCCATGATTAGGAGTATCCCCTTAAAAAGATCATTGAAACGATCCCAAGCCTCATAAAACGTCTCATCAAATTTTTGCTGAAATCTCGTGATTTCATTTCTGAGATTTGTTGTTTTAGAGGGAGGGAATAATTTGTTAATGAATTTCGAAACAAGATCATCCCATGTTTCAATCGACCGAGGGGGTTTCTTTTTCTAGTCCACATCCCGGGCTGCCTCTTCGAGAGAAAACGTGAAAAGCATAAGTTTAACCGACGTATTATGGTACGTTGGAAGTCTTCAACGTAGAAGTGATCTTGTTGAAATAACGGAATGTGAGCATGTGGGTCATCTTTATCATTTCCAAAAAATTTTTTGTTTGGACAAGATTCAAAGACCATGCTTGATCTCAAAGTATTCACAGGTGATTCCGGAATAACTATCGCATCCCTCGTAACCCCGTGGGTGCTTCGAGCAATGCGTCATAGTACGATATCAGCCACGAACTATGGGGAGGATATCAAGGTTCTCAAATTGGATGATTCACAGAGGCTGACGGACAGGAGGTTCTGGAACGAATATACGGCTTAGATACCGTAGTGCGCATGCACAAAATGGGGGGAAAAATACAAAAAGAAAATTAACACTAATTTTTTTTTTTGGTTTTTCAAAGATTTATTCACAATTGATTTTTAGCGGACAATGAGATAAGACATCTAAACCAATAATTCTACTTACTTCACGGTAGCTCTCAAAAGATAAACTTCACAGGTGAGCGAGGAATTAGGAATAGCGGAAGGCTTATTTCTCCATTCGGTCGTAGTTCTAGGAACAACCCTCCTTAACCACTTTATATTTGTTAATAAATTTTCAAGGTGAGTCGTACGTTGTAAGGAGACACAAAAGGCAAGTTTATAAATCTTTGTTCGAGTTGGGAACCACAAGTTCACCTGAACTTATTATGAAATACATCATTTGTTGAGAATATAAATTTTTGGTATTTTACCAATTTTGTGAATTTTATTTATTTTTTATGGACAATTTTTTTATATTTTTGATTTTTTTTTTCTGATAATTATACTAATAAAAAAAATGAAAAATATTTTTGTACTTTTTATATTTTTATAGAAGAAAATATTCACAGTTTCAAACACAATTGATCAAACTAAACAGATAACGGCTTCACAGCCTCCCCGGCAACGGCGCCAAAAATTGATTGGTGGTTTTCACACTATAAATATATAATATATAATAAAATATAAAATATATATAAGTCTAAAAATCAACAAGATCAATGATACCGAGAAGTAGTATAGAATGTTCCCGGGTCGTTTATCCCCAACGAGGCTGGAATGGAAAATCGATACAATCGAAGATTTGAGTTTGAAGGAAGGAATTGATTTGAGGATTAAAAAAAAAAAAGTCAAATTAAACAATAACAAACAAAAACGATTAAGAAAAACCTAAAAAAATATTAATTTAAGCTAAAAAAACGAGAGACGAATCGAACCAAGGGGGAAAACCTAAATCTTAAAAATAAACCTACGATAATATTTGCTCCACTTCTAAACACTCAACGGACAAATAACGAAAGAAAATGAAAAGACTAGACCGAAAACGGAGTTCGTTTGACCCAAAAACGAGTCAAAACAAAATCCCGTACCCGGACCCGTTCTTTAAAAAGTACAAAGTTGTAAAAATGACCCTACGAAAATTTTTATATTTTTCCTACAAACTAGATGACAAAAGAAAATTTTCTAAAAAAGCAAAATATTTTTTTGATAATTTTTGTATTTTTTTATGAATTAAATAAACTTTTAACTAGATTAAATTATAAAAAATATTAAATGATTACTAAAAATTCTGAGATAATGTCTAAAAATCTTTACACTATAGAAGGCCCTACGAAAAAAAGAAACAAAATAACTAAAGAAATAAGCCCCAGAAAAAAAGCATTTCAGCTTATAAGCCTTTAGGCCAAACCACTATAAGTACAAACGCCTTGGGTCTTTAACGAATAAGACACAAAGGTCGCAGTGGTAGAGTGTGTGTTGTAAAAGGGTATTTATCGCTTGGTCCCCGGTTCGAGTCTTGCCACCGGCCCAAGTGTCTTCCCTTTTTTTTTTTTTTCGAAAACTCAAAGAAGCAAAGTTGTTAAGCTCGTGGGGCTTAACAACTTTGTCTTCTACAACTTTTTCTGAAAAGCACTAAATAAGCTTAAAAATAAGCTTATACTTGACAGAATGGCTTATTTGGGCTTAAAGGCAAAAATGCTAAGTCTTTTTGGACACTTTGGGGACAAATAAGCTAGAACTAAGGACTAGTTAAGCTAAAAGGGTAAACCTAATCTAAATAAGCTATAAAAAGTTAAAAACTTAAACTAAATAAGCTGTGAAGAGCTTATGATGACAGAAAAAGCTAACAAAGCTTTAAAGGGTAAAAGCACTAAAGTGGGCATTCAAATAAGCTAGCAAAAGGGAAATAAGCCAACTAACAATCTAACTTAACCTAAATAACCACTTAGGAAACAATTTGAGCTTATGGAATAAGCTCAATAAGCTAAAATCAAAAATAAGCAATCCCTCAGCCTAACTTAAGCTAAAAACAGTCAAAGGGCATGTTTGGGCTTAAAAATAAGCCATCAAATAAGCTCTTCAAGGTCTGAAACTTTGAGGGCTTATCTAAGAGCTTATAAACTCTTAAAATAAGCCAAAAACTTGGGCTTAAAAACACTAAATGACAAAGAAAAAGGAGCTTAAAATCTCCCCTTTGCACCAGGGGAGATTTAAGCTGGGCTCAGGGCTTATTTGACAGTTTTTAGAAAGTGACAAACTAAGCTCTAACTAAAAATTAAGCTCAAAAGATTGATTGTAGTTTAAAAGGGCTTATACACCAATTTTTAGCTTTAAAACTCATTTTAATTGATGAATTTTGTAGTGACATAAGGACTTTTGGGTTTTTAAAATGTGACAAAAACACTGGTGAATTTCTTGCTTACAAAGTTCAAAAGGACTAATGTGTTTGACAGCTTGAATAAACACAATGTATTGCACTCTTTTTTTGAACCTCAAATCACAATTCAAGTGCTTATGGACAATAAGCATTGTGAAATCTTGAAAAATCTCACAGTTAAACAATTGTTAGAAAATCTTAAAAAACACACAATTTGAACTCAAAGTCCTTTGAAAACCAAGCTTAAAGGAGCTTAAAAGATAGCTAAAACTAGATTGATTGACCATAACCCATACCACAGCCTTTTGACCGTTTTAAGTCCTATGCAAACACCCCTTTATTTGGATGTCCACTAAAATGAGTTAAAAAATGTTTTAATAACTAATTTGTTAAAACTTTTTAGCTACTCCATAAAACTAAACTAAGTAAGCTACGTTGAACTATAAAAAATCCTAGGTAATTAGTAAGACTTATAGTTAGATTCTCTCCTAGCTTATTACACTAAAAATGGAACAGAATTGAGTTTTTAGGGTTCTTATGCACTAAAACTAAAACAACTTAGACATTAGAATCTCTAAGTAGTATAACAAGTTTAGACAGGTTAAGACAAAAAGAACAATAGAATAAGCTGTTTGATTAAGCTATCAAATTATAAAGTATTAATGAAATCAAGAAATGAACACCTGATATTTGTGTTGTCTCAGAACCAAGCATCTATTGAGTGGAGTGGTTAAAAACTTGAAACTAATGGCACCTTGACCTCTATTCCTGGCGCTAAAAGCGCAATAAGCTAATATTTGCTAATTTCCTTTATAAAGCTTCTAAAATCTACTTAATGTACACATTTTACACTAATTCAAATGAAAACAGTATTTAAAGAGCTTTTACAAGTTTTAATAATGACTTAGAGTTAATAACAAGAAAGTTAATGCGCTTATTGAGAGCGGGTTTATTGAGTAAAATTAGATTAATTTTTATTAAAACTGGATTTTAGGAAGTACATAAAAGAAAGTAACTTTAAAGACAATTAAACTACACTAAAAAAAACTACTTAAAAACTTGCTATTAGCCACAATGGCTTTACAAAGCTATATATAGGAAAAACGACTAGGGTTGTGTCTTC
Organism: Tanacetum coccineum; assembly: GCA_026074375.1. Classification (NCBI taxonomy): domain Eukaryota; kingdom Viridiplantae; phylum Streptophyta; class Magnoliopsida; order Asterales; family Asteraceae; genus Tanacetum; species Tanacetum coccineum. The sequence continues at coordinate 97,503 of BQNB010000719.1, read as the reverse complement.
CTCTTGATTTTGCTGTTGTGCTTGTTTGTAGACACACAAAAGGGTTGTGTTTGTTGTGTGAGGGGTTCACAGCCTCTAATCTTGGCCCTTCAATCTTCAAAAATCAATCTTGGTGGTCGAAACAAGCTTTGGGAGATGTGGGATTCACATGGCACATTTGTAGCTGGAAAAAGGTAGTGGGGGGGGTAAAGTGATACAACAAGGTGGTGGTGGTAATCTAAGGGTAAAATGGGTTTATAAAACCCTAGTTTTGTGCTTTGTTTGGGGGAAAAAACATGTTATAGAGGTTGGGGGTGACAGGGTATAAGTTTACCCATTTGGCAAGGTTAGCCCCTCATGGTTACTTGTTTCATCGCATCCATCGTCCTTGAGGTTTTATAACTTTGGGGGCTTGGCAAAACAAGTCCCCAAGAGTTATATAACTCTTTGCAACCGTGGTCCTGTGGTTAATGCTTACGGTCTTGGGCAGCTGTTGGCCACTCGTAGTTTATCTTTTCCATATTGGCTGTTTTCCCCCTTGAGTTTCTTTTTCTTTATTTGTTTTATAAATATATGTTTGGATTACCATTTTTAGTCCTAAACTGTATATTTTGGGGACTTTTTTGGGTCTCGGGGTTGACTTGGGTTGACTTTGACCTTGACCAGTTGACTTTTTTGTTTGACTTTTTGACTTGATTGACTTTTCGGCTTTGATTTGGCTTTGTTTTTCACTGTCTTTCCATTCGAGTCTGGTTTTGTAGTTTTGGCTTTGTTTTTAGACTTTTTCTTAGTTATGTTAGCACATACAATAGCAAAAAGGTATTTTGGATTTTTAAGTCTGTTTTTGGTTATTTTAGCTCGTTTTTAAAGGTAAAAGGTATGTGTAATTAAGCACATACCAATGTACATAATTGTCAATGTTGCCGATATAATGGATTGCACCAATAAAAATAAAATGTGCAAAGTTAATAATTATCCTCTAAATAATTATCTAACACTTGGTTGACGTAAACATTTAATTGTTTGATGCCCGTTTACGTTGAATGATAATTTTTAGCTTACGCGATTTAACTTAACGATTAAAATTAAAAGCAAGCGCGTACGAGACTAAAAATAAATAGTGAATTAAATGACGCCGTAAAATGACCTAAAAACACGGGGTGTTATAGTTACTTACTTGTTTACGAGCCATTGTTGATGCTAAAACACAATGTAAGTGTCAATCTAAGCACTTGGGATGATTTGGAAGAGAGGAGAGAGCTAGTGTGTGTTGTGTGTGTTTTTTGATTTTTTTGATTTTTTGGTATTTATCAAACTCATCCAATCATCCCACCCTTGATTCTAACCGTTTTTCTAGTTTTTGGTCAAAAACGTGTCATTTTTCCTTTTCTTGGGTTTTTAGGTCATTTTTTGTGCAAAGCTTCGGGTTTTGACAAATATTACACACGACACAGCCACTATCAATCTCGATCATGTTCCAAATATTATCACTAAATACTTTAACTAATAAAGAAAAATATAACCAAACTAAAATAAATTAACCAAACCATAATAAGTCAAAAGGATCGCAACCAAAGTACGATAATCAAAATAACCAAAATATAACCGAAATAACGATAGAAATGGTAAATAAGTCTTAATGCTTAAATATAAATGAGAAACAAATGATCCTTAGCACAAATGATTGTGCTTTATTTCTTCTCCATGCTCCATGATCTTTTAGTCGAGAAAATTATCAAACTTGAGAATATCATCTGAGTGGAATTTGCCGGATAAGTTTCTCTTGGTTGCCTTTGTCTTAAACCACGTGTTAACTTTCTTCCACTAGGCGTCATGATTTCAAACTTAGCGTGTCACACACCATCTCCTTTCACTTTCCTATAAACGTTATGATCCTTCAATCATGAATCCGTGTTTTTTAGTTATACGGGCAGTGATCCTAGTCAATTAGTTTCTTAAACACAATTTTTGAATGGACTGAAGTAGGCTTCCATGGCAAGTTCTTGCTCCATATCATCTTAAATGTCAAGGAATGAAGGAGCAATGGGACCATATTTGAGATTATCGTCTTCATCTCTTCCAACCTCAAAACATCCCAACCAATCCTCATCCTCATCGAATCATGTCTTTCCACTTACATTTTTGCTCTTGGATTTATTTAATAAGTGTGTTTCAGTACCCCCATCATCAATAGTCGATGTTCCTCTACCCAAGTCGATCAAAGCTCCACATGTACTCAAGAATAGACGACCGAGTAAAAGTGGCAATTCCTGATCCACCAGGACATCTAGGACTAGAAAATCTGCACACTGATCCGTCAAAGTGGCAGACATTTTTTTTACTTTCTTGGCACTTTTGGTGACTGCCTCAAAGATGCTGGTCTGATCATGAACCTTTGTCTTTTGATCCTATCTTTGTCCAATTGAGCCAAAACTTGTACGGTTCCGGCAAATGCGTTCCCAAACACCCAAAACTTATATTGAAAGGATTTAAGGAAATAAATTATCCTTTATGCATTAGATTAAGGGCTATATGACCCCTAAAAACCATATGACTTTGCATCTCATCATTTACACAATTTCTCTTTTGGATATTGCATCTTCGTCTCTAATTTGACTAACTCCAAAGCTTCAACAACACAGTCTTGGTTATGGCACCGTAGATCATCACACGTAAACTTCAATACCATCAACCAGCTTGTAACGAACAACATAGTCAACGACCTTCCAAAGCTAAAGTATGCTAAAGATCATGTGTGTTCCACCTGTTTACTAGGTAAACCCAATAGAGCTACTTTAAAGACAAAAAGCCTATACCGAGTTTTGAAAATCGGTCACACATGCTTCATATGGATTTGTGTTGTTTTATGTGGGTGCAAAGTGCAGACGGGAAACATGATATATTGTAACTATTGATGACTTCTCAATGCATACCATGAATGCTACATCTCCACCTTTAAGCTTTTCGTACGATGGAATAAGTAGTGACTATAGCTAGAAGTTATTTGATGATAAGTTAGTAAGCCCAAGCCTGGTTTGTGGGCTTAGGGTTCATTAGGATTTCCTCATGTAATCTCTATATAAAGTGCATGAATAATAATCATAACCTATGGGTTTTCCTCAGGTAATCACTATATTCAACATGTAATCTCTATATAAAGTGCATTAATATTATTTGTCATATGTACTATATAAATAGTGGATGATTAATAAAGATTAACCAACGGGGTTTTTATTGTCTAACATGGTATTGGAGCGGGTCTGATCCTTAGATCTAGGTGGCTACATTGAGCTGCCTCCTCTAAGCCACCTCGTCCCACATCACCATCTCTAAACCTAGTCCTTCTACCACCATAATCCGATTCTATACTTCATAAAAAATCCTATTAGCAGATTCGTTACTTAACAAGACAAAGCATCTTCTTTTCTATTTTATTTTTCTGTTGAGATCTTTTTTGAAGTCTTGGTCAACAGTTGTGTAACATAATATGAAGGTGGAATAGTGGAGGTTATGGAGGGCACTACCGGTGATGCACAACATACAACTTTGATGATTAAGGATACTTTGGTTTATCCCGTATGAAAAGATGATACTTTGGTTTATCATAGTTCGAGATACTTCGGTTTATCCTGTATAAAAAAAGGATACTTTGGATTATCCTGGTTTGGGATACTTTGGTTTATCTCGTATGAAAAGAGGATACTTTGGTTTATCCTGGTTTAGGATACTTTCGTTAATCCCGTATGAAAATAAGGATACTTTGGTTTATCCAGGTTCAGGATACTTTGGTTTATCCCGTATGATACATTGGGTTATCAGTTCGTGACTTTCTGTTTTGAAGATCAGTCTTCGCTTGATGTCGGTTGTTGAGGATACTTTGGTTTATCCAGGTTCGGGATACTTTGGTTAATCCCGTATGATACATTGGGTTATCAGTTCGTGGCTTTCTGTTTTGAAGATCAGTCTCCGCTTGATGTCGGTTGTCTTCATCAAATAACTAGTTATTGCTTTAATATTTTATTTTGTTTTCTGCTCCAGTCCGAGCTTTCGCAATTTCGCTACTCAGACAGAGAGGGGGTATTAGATGATAAGTTAGTAAGCCCAAGCCAAGCCCGGTTTGTGGGCTTAGGGTTCTTTAGGATTTCCTCATGTAATCTCTATATAAAATGCATAACTAATAATCATAACCTACGGGTTTTCACTATTCAACAAAAGTTACATAAACACTAATAGTACTTCTGAATATGTTAGTAGGTAATATATATATATATATATAGTAGGGATCCAGTGAGAAATAAATTAAAATAAGAAGTGGTGAGAATTGACTAAAACTATACATTTGAGATGCAATGACTTGCATTAGATGCATTTTTATTCATTTAGATGCACCATTTTGAGTTTCGAACGTTAATTTGATGCGTAGATGGTGCAAATTGATTTTCATGATTTTGGCACATGCAGAGGAACAAAAAAAAAAGAAAAAATAAAAGGCATCTAATATACGTATATGCATCTAATTAAAAGCTAGAAAACACATTACGATGTTTCAAAATCTGTTTTTGACACACCGTGTGTCTGAGGAGCAGGTCCTTGATGAGCTACTGGTTGATTAACTACTGGTTGATGAACCAGAGGTCGATAAATCTGACATTGGTTGAATTGAAATTGTTTCCTCTGTTTTGATTGAAGTTATTTCTCGATTGAAATTTTTTGATTATTAGCTTGAGGATTTCTGAACTGGAGGAAAACCTGAGGTCGAATTTGATTTGAGACCATCGGAGGTCGATAACCAGAATTGCTTGGTTGTGATGAAAAATGGCGCAGCGGCATGGGTCACATAATCTTGGGTATTGTCATGGTACTTGTTGCTATTAGTGGCTTGACAGTTTTGATTCGAATGTTACCTCCCACAAGTTACTCAACTTTGTTCAACCGCTTTTACGGGGCGGATAGCTGGGTTAGGTTCTTTCTATCGAGAATTTAATGCACGAACCTGTTTGAGCTTCAGAAATCAGATGAAACTCGCTTGGTGGAAGAGCTTGTACTCATTTTTAGCTACACAGCTTTGTTTTCTTGATTGACGTACCTTAGACTTGCTCTCGATGTTTTTTAAACTTCTCGAGGCATTTTGTCTAAGTAGTTCCTCCCGCAGCAGAGTTCATGAATCTGATCATTTGAGTTTAGGGCATTGTAGAAATGCTATCGAGTTGATTGCATCTGAAAAAACCATGATGAGGGTATCCCCGTAAAGGATATTGAATCGTTCCCAAGCCTCAAAAAACGTTCTCATCAAATTTTGCTGAAAAAATCTCGTGATTTCATTTCTGAGATTTGTCGTTTTAGAGGGAGGGAAGAATTTGTTAATAAATTTCGAAACAAGATCATCCCATGTTTCAATCGACCGAGGGGGTTCTTTTTCTAGCCATATCCGGGCTGCCCCTTCGAGAGAAAACGGGAAAAGCATAAGTTTAACCGACGTATTTGGTACGTTCGGAATCTTCATCGTAGAAGTGATCTTGTTGAAATAACGGATGTGAGCATGTGGGTCTTCTTTATCATTTCCAAAAAATTGCTTGTTTTGGACAAGATTCAGAAGACCATGCTTGATCTCAAAGTTATTCGCGGTGATTTCCGGAATAACTATCGCATCCTCGTAACCCTCGGTGGGTGCTTCGAGCAATTGCGCCATAGTACGATTATCAGCCATCGTAACTATGGGAGGATTATCAGGTTTCTCAAGATTAGATGATTCAACAGAAGTTTGTCGAACTTGTGGTTGTCGACGTCTACGGGCTTGAGAACGAGTGCGCATGCACAAAATAGAAATATAAAAAGAAAATTTACACTAATTTTTTTTTTTTGTTTTTTTCAAAGATTTATTCACAATTGATTTTAACGGACAATGAGATAAGACAACTTAAACCAAATAATCTACTTACTTCACGGTAGCTCTCAAAAAGATAAACTCACAGGTGAGCGGAGGAGTAGGAATAGCGCGAAGCTTATTTCTCCTTTCGGGTCGTAGTTCCTAGGAACAACCCTCCTTATACCCACTTTATAGTTTGTTTAACTTTTCAAGGTGAGCCGTACGTCGTAAGAGACACAAAAGGCAAGTTTTTAAATCTTTTGTTCGAGTTGGGAACCAACAAGTTCACCGGAAGTTATTATGATAATACCTCAGTTGAGAATATTATATTTTGGTATTTTACCAATTTGTGAATTTTATTGATAATTAAAGACAATGTTTTTATCTTTTTGGTTTTTTTTTTTAGCCCAATAAAAGCCCACACAATCCTTTTTTATAAAACACAAGGACCAAAAATGTAAATTTTAAAAACTTTGTTTTATAATTAAAAATGAAAAAAATAAAGAAAAGGGGCCAAAAATGCCAAGTTTTAAAAGTTGTTTTATAAGGAAAATAGAAAAATAAAACACAAGGGCTGGTTTTGCAATTTGCTTAAACTTCCTTTACTTCTTTTTCTATTAAAACAGCAGGGACCATTATTGCCATTTCCAAAACCCTTTTATTCTTTTGTTATAAAAAACGGCAGGGACCAAAACTGTTGCTTTCCAAACCTTTTTATAACTGAATTTTGGGTTTAAAGAAAATGAAAAGAGGACCAAACATGAGGGACTGTTTTTGCATCTTTTCCAAACATTCCTTTTAAACCTGTAACCATAAACGTACCCCAAACCCGCTTCCCGCCAAACCTCATACAGCCCTCTCCCATGGTTTTTCTTGCCATACCACTATCCCAAGTACCTCTACAGCTATCCCTCACCTTTCCCCACTCAACCCCAACCCTATAACCCTTCCCACTCGACAATCACACAACCCAAAGTCGACATCCATGGCTGAAAATGACTCAAGGCATATGGAGGGTTAGGATTGCTTAGGACTGCCTTGTACTCTCACAACAAGCACAGCCCAAGAGGTAGAAGTCTTTGAAGACTTGTATAAAAGAGCCAAGACCAAGCCGAACTCAACACACCATTTTTTTATGTTTTTAGTTTAAATTTAATTCCAAGTCTTGCTTTTAAGAATTTAAGTGTAACTCAGTTGTTTTAAAGCTTTATGTTGTAATTTTTCTGTCTTTAATATAAAAGATTAAGAGTTCTTATTATTGCCATTGTCGAAATTTAAAATATCATTTAAGCTGTTTAATTCTGTTTAACTTGTTTAAACATGTGTTAAAAGTGATTAGAGTTCACTTGTAATCACTTTTCTTGGCCTTATTTCACCAAAAATCAGTTAAAAAAGCTATTTTAAAATATAATAGGGGGTGTTTGGTTTAACCCCAAAAAAATTGGTCAAATATGGTTTATCATGGGTTTTAGACCACTAGTCCAACTTTTGGCTGAGTGTGTAGGTTCATTAGGACGCCACTTTCATCACCACATTTAGGCAAAATCCTTTTTTAAAGTGCCTTTTGGGTTTTCTTCTGTCAAAATTTGAATAAGCCAATTCAAGCTAAACCACTTAAGCTGCTTATGCAGCTTAAGCACACTTTTGTTGTGCTCTTTGTGGTTGTTTCTAGCCAGTTTACTCAACTCCTTGTTCTGTCCCTTTGGTTTGACCAAGTATGAGTCAAAGTTGGCTTTGCAATTTTTTTAAGAACCCTCAAGTTTAAGCCCCATTATCAGCAGCTTTTTCTTAACCTTAGAAGCCTAATCTTTGAAAATAAGCTCATTTGCATCCCTAGTTAATCTGTTTGTGGGTTGTTTTGGCTAAAAAGCTCATAAGAGCTTATTGCATAAGCTAAAAAAAAAGCCCTTAAGCCACTGCCTTACTTCCCCTGGTGCTGAGCACCATTTTCAGTCCCCTTTTTCTAGCTTATTTGATTCTAAGCCCTAGGTTCTTTTTGCTTTTTCATATAGCCTATAGGTAGCCCTTTAATTCCCCAAATTCTTATAGCTTATCTCAGCCTTTAGCTTAGCTTATTTAGGCCTTAAAGTCCCCATTTTTCTGTTTTCTTTTAAAAACTGTCACCATAGCTTATTTCATTTTTAGCTTATTTTAGGGCTTATTAAGTGACCTAGCTTATATTTAGGGTACCCTTAGGCCTAGTAGCTTATTCCATTAGTTTCTAGCTTATTTGGCAGCTTAAAATCAGAAAAGAAAGAAAAAAAAAGCTAATAAGCTTTTGCAGCCCCAAAAGCTCACTTTTCTAGCTTATTAAGCCAACTAAAAGCATAAGTGCTTTTACAAAAGTTACTCCCCTTGACCCCCTTTACAACTTTGCTTCTTTTGCTTTTTGATAATAAGCACTTTGGACCCACCTTGCATATCGGGGTCCACCTCAGGGACCAATTGTGTAATTTCCTCTTTTATAGTTACCTTTGTTAGTCCCTGTGGTTAGTTAGCCTGTTACCCCGTTTGTCCTTGTGTACTTTCACTGTTAGTCCTTTTGTTTTAACAACAGTTAGCTTTAGTTAGTTTATTTAATTTAATTAATTAAATTAGGTTTAAAATTAATTAGTTTAATTACTTTTAATATAATCAGTAAAATTTGGGCATTTTTATATTTTTAGAATTGTTAACTTTTTCTTTATTTAATTTTATTTTTTCAGAATTTTTATAACTTTTATTTTTTGTCTTTTTCTATTTTCTTAGTTTTAATTAGTTTTTAATCTTTAAAAATTCATAAAAAATCCGAAAATTAATAAAAAAATATTTTTCTTTTTTACAAAATTTTCTTTTGTCATTTAGTGTCTAGGAAAAATATAAAATTTAGTATAGGCTTAATTTTTCTTAAATTTCAGTCTTAGACCCGTTTTACCGGGTGCGTTTTACCGTTTCTTTTCGTTTAGCATTCAAACGACCTCCGTTTTAGTTCTAGTTTTCTTTATTTTTCAAATTAACTTAATTAGAATTTAATTTTGATTTTTAATTTAATTTAGCATTTATTTTCTTAATTTTTAATATTTAGGTCTCCCGATACCTTATTCTGTTCCCCGTATTTAATTTAGATTTAATTTTAGGATTTCCTTATAACTAACTTTGTTTCCCGTAGTTTTTAAGATCTCCATTTCCTATATTTGTTTCCCGTAGTTTTTTAAGATCCCCATTTCCTATACTTGTTTCCCGTAGATTAAATTAGGTTTTATTTAATTAATTTTAGTTGTAATTATATCAGTGTTTTCTATTTAAACTAAATCTTAATAAGCACAATAATAAGCTAAACTCGAACTATTCTAGCTTATGATTTCGAAAAGTGCTTAAAAATGATTGAGAACGAATCAAATGAGCTGGGAGAGCTTATAGGAGTCATTTTCTAAACCTTTAAGAACTTTTGAGAATGATAAGCCACGAATTAAACTACCTTAACACTTATTAAGAAAAGCTACATGAAAAAGAAAAGAAAACGAGAGATTAAGCACCAAATATGCAAAACGAGATCTAAAATCAACTTCGAACCAATTTCATTAAAACATTACATTAAGTTCACAAAATAATCTAGGTACAATAAGCAGAAAAAAAAATAAGCTATTACAAATCTAAAATAAGCTAAAAAAATGTAAAACTAAGCTAAGAAAAATAAAGACTAACTACTCAAAAATGATGGGAGGCGTCTTGATTTATATTGGGTGAGAAGGGGAGAAATTGTAAATTTCTTCTAATCATTGGTGTAGTTATTGGCCAATCATTGGCTCTTTCACGCTATCACACGGATCATCAAGTTTGCATAAATGATCCAGCCGGTTCTCGAGCTCCACGTGTCCCATTATAAAGCTAAATGCTATGCATAACTTTGTGACGGTTAGATTCAGTTGAAATTTGAGAATTGAAAATGAATAAAATTATACTTTGCATGCCACAAGTCCAAATTCCATTTGCCAACCATTACTAGTGCACGATCACGTGAGATTAATTGATTTTATTTCCATGCATGTGCCGCTGACATCATGCTAACATCACACTCTAAGTTGTATAACAGATTTAATTTTGAGCTTCAAATGGCCTTAGACTTTATTTATGAGCCAAGTTAACAATGGGCTGGCCCGACCCATTTAAATGGGTTACGGGCTGGCCCAATAAAATCTGAGGGCACCGTTGGACTTGTTTTCTCGCGCTCATTTCCTTATCGTGCTCGGTTTTATCCGGTTTTGTCTTTATTTTTATCATTTTCTTGATATCCGTACCTGCACATACACAAACACAAAAACAAGCATATATTTATCATTTTAATTATGTTTTTGGTCTTTTGGGTTCGTTTTTCGAGGTAAAAGATATGTATAAAATAGCGAATACCAATGATCAACCCTAAGCCTTATAATAAAAAACCATTTTACCTTTTATAAACTTGTTACTCCTTAGCTCTAGTGGTGGAGATGTGTATCCTTGCCAAGCCTATGATAGAATACTCGTCACGACCGAGCAATTGATCGAATTAATTACAGTGTTTTACCCTACATAGTATTAGTTGATTGATTTGAGTGATTTCAATCTTCCTATTTCGTGAGGTGTTTTTGTTTGTGTTCTTGTAATAGATCAAATAAATGCTTAAAAACGGAAAAAATCCTTAGGAGATAGAAACATTTTTAAACATCTAAATGGCTACTTGAGAACAAGTAGGCTTCAAGTGGTTGTTATTTGATAACATCAAATAACGTCTATTTTATAGCATTATTTATCCCATGTAATTAACCCATTTTGTATAATTACTGCAAAGAATTGATACTTAAACGTTTATATTTGAGAATTGCAGTAATTATGGAGTACTTGGTGAAGATTGACTAAAAGGTAACCATTCCCTGAGCTTAAACGAAGAATATTTGGTGGAATATTACTATTCTGACAACCAATGCGCCGTATCCATCAAGGAAGATGCGGCGTATTTGTGCCTGCACTCACCAAAGACCACGAAGGAAACAAGATCCAATACGCCATATCTAGGAAAGGCAATACGCCGTATTTAAACTATATTGGAATAAAATATTCTGGAAGATATCAAACGTGGTCCTTACTCTAAGAAACCCCCAATACGTCGTATCCAACATAAAAGTGTGCTAAATCATATTGTTGATAACTAAAATATTCTGGAAGATATATTGGAATAAAATATTCTGGAAGACTCAAAAATGAGTTTTAAGTGTGCTAAATCATATTGTTGATAACTAAACCATAAAATTCGATTTTCAAAGGAGAAAAAGAGCAGAAGAGGTCGAGCAACGCGATTAATTCCATAGGAGACAACGTGTATTTCTTATACTTTTGTAATCGTTTAGTTTTATTGGTATCATTTGTTAACTCGTAGTTTAACCTTGGCTAATCAATAACTTTTGTATTAAATATGATGTTTGAAGGCAAATACCTTTCGGGTATTAGCCATTGTTTATGAAGATCATTATGTTTGGGTTAATTTATCTCGATTTCCTTAATTTATTGTGCAATATGCGCTTGGTTAATGTTATCCTCATACTTGTTTAAAAAAACCGTTGGGCCTTTTATTTGTATGAACCTATCATTAAACTGGATCTATCGGATACAGACCAAGTTAATGCTAGATGCCGGGATAGCTCTCCATATAGTGATTTATACATCTAGACCAATAGGATCACAATTAGCGACCTATCTTCACCCTTTGATTGTGAGCTTAGTTGGGCCATGAAGTGACCTTGGTATCAACGAGTACGTTCTAATCAATTGGTAAAGAATTGGTTAGTGGACTACTAGTGTATGAATTTCCATTAAGCAGTAAGTGGGTAAAGTCTCTATGAGCTAGGGTTTAACAAGATCACCATTGCCTTAATCCCTAAGATAGATTATAATCAAGAAATAAGGATGTTTTATGTGGATGCGTTTAATTGTGACAGAATTCTACGTGTCTAGATCTTAGAAAGAAGTAACGCCTAAGTCTTAAGAATGATATGCCGCTTTGAGATAAGTAATCATTGCACTAATTAACAAACCAACGTTCTGATTGGATTAATAATGGTTAATACAGTTTTCTTATATTTGGCTAGACCGCTTTTTTATCTGTTGTTAATTTGCTTGTGTGTGTTTTAGTGTCTTGAATTGGTTTTAGTCACCACCAAACCCGTGCCAGTCTCTCAGGCTGAAAACCTCCTTATCCATTAGATTTAAGATTAACATAGGTTTAGCATAGATTAGACTAACTTAATTTAAAAAAACCAAAGTATTAATAAATTGAATGTGTTCCTCGCTCTTTTAGTGATCGACAACCCTACATACTCTGTCACAAACTTCCACCGACCATGGTACACTGCTCGTAAAAAGTGTTATTTTTGTTAAGTTGGCAAAATATAAATTTAAAACTTGAATCATAATTCAACACCACACAATGACACAATCACAAGGTTGTTGAGGAATAATGTTTAGTATGAGTCCTAAACAGGATGTCGCAAGAGTCATTACTTGAAGCTCGGGTCCTGAACCGAATTATTTAAAAGCCATTGCCGTCCAGATCATCAACGTCAACATGAATGGTTTCCAATAAGTTTCTGGTTTCTTGCCTGTCATAGATTCTAAAAAGCTTCTTTTGTTGGCACGTAATACCAACCACAATACCAATATCGGCCTTATGCATATTAGTTTTACACCAACAGTCTTCACTGTCATTGTTGGATAACATAGTGAACCAAAGACAGAAAGAACGATAAATCTATTTTTATCTGTCTTGAGAGCATTAGCCTTCATATGGAGTCTATTGTTGTATCGGATACGAATCCAGACTGTTTGGGTGTAACAAGCAGTGTTGAATTCAGAGAGACTCGGCCAATAGAAATCAGAGGAGCGTTTGAAAATATCAACAAGTGGCGGGCAGCTTCCATAAGAAGTTAGGTATTCATCTATTCACAAAGGCCGTTCATGTTAAGGAGTGCGAGCAACAGAAGTTTGATGCGAAATACCTACATTTTCATAAAAATCCAAAGAACTCCTATTGAACATTCAAGAGTTCCATTATCTATCATACACATTTACGACAGTGCATTAAACGAACTTGAATGTTTTTTATGCATTTGATGATAGCGTCAGGAGCTTCATCCTTTGTTCTCAGAAATTTAACCCAAGTAAATGGAGGGTAATCGTCAACTATTACCAAGATATACTTTTTCTCGTTAATGCTCTCCACTGCGTATTAAGGCCCACAAAGATCCATATGCAAAAGATATAGTTTCTCTTGGATAGTGTACCTCAGCCTTTGTGGTTGAAGAAAGATTATCCTTGCTTTTTCCTATACACACGCTAGACACAGATTATCATATCTCCCTAATACCTCTTAAAGCTTTGGAATTCCTCGTCCTGCCACAGACCGACTTCTTAGCTAATCCTAGTACGATTACCAAAGGTTAAATGAGATAAACGACGGTGCATAACCGCTCTTAGCTCCATTGAAGCTTTTGATAGAAGACAGATAAGAGAAGTCTTTAGAATGTCATCAAGAGAAATAGTGTGCGTACAAATTTATGGTCTCGTGAGCCTCAAAAGAGAATCAACCATCTTCTAAAATTCTTCCACTCTCTTAACACGCAATGTTTTTTTCCAAAATACAAACCTAAGATCCGCATCACCAAATTGTCAACAGAAAACAAGTAATTCTATGCCCTTCAACATAATACACCCTTGAGATATATTACATCTCCTCCTCTGCTGAAATCACCATTACCCTAAAATGAATCTTTGCAACTTGGTCGAAGTTCTCAGAATACGACACACTAACCCAGAAATTTCTAACGAAGTTTCATACGGAGCTGAAAGCGTTTCCCTGTCAATGTTTATGAACATTCAGAGTCCAGATACCAGAAGAAACAATCAAGGACAACCTGATCACTTGACATGATGAAAGAGGAAAAAGACATCTGTATCGCATTGGATCCCCACAAATGAGTGGTGAGTTGTTAGCAATTAAATCCCAGACATCTCTTCCTACCAAATCTTATCATTTTTTACTCCGAACCTACTAAATTTTTATTTGTTCTTAGGTCTACTCACAACCAATAAACTTTAATTCTTTGTGGGTTGCGGTCTGTTTCCACTACCTTAGAGTGGTTTCTACCATAAGATGCATCTATTTTCTTGGGAGTGAACCTAGCTTAAAAGGTGCATGAATTACCAACTATATTAAGAAAAATCTTCAGTTTGCTCTCTTCCACTTTATAATCCTACAACATTTTGAATACTTTACCTATAGGCTTCCAAGCTTTTCTCTCATTTTCACATTCTTTTCGTATTTAAATACAAACGCACATTCCACATCACTCACAAAATCAAATAAACACCATATCATGATTAAGCATCAAACAAACATTTGTTTATAGATAGCAAACAAATAGATTCAAACTTAGCATTTCTCACAGAATGCTTAACAAGTGCATTACTAATAGGTTCAGTAACATAATTCATCTTATTCAAACTAGATTTAACTTTCCTTGGGTGGTCTTCTACTTTGTTCTTCTGATTGCTACGTGGTGGTCGTGTGATCCTATTGTTCTTTGTATTGCCTGAAGGCTTTGATCCGCTAGCACTAGTAGTAGGTTTTATCCTGTAGAAGTCAACAAAGGCTTGTTAGAAATCTTATGTTTTCAGAGAATCAGTTTTGTTTGAGAATATTGCTTGAAATTGGGGACCAAGGTTTAGCAAATCTAACTCTTTTGGTCCCTTGGTTAATTATCGGTGGGAAATGTTACACCCCCATGTTTACATATATGCACCCGCGGGAATGTTAAACTGGGGTATTACTTCATGGATACAACAATCATAATCATAGAAAACGACTCAAAAGAGACTAGTGTAGAGTTTTATATACCCAAAAAATATATAAAATATAATACTTTAAAAGAGCAATTAAGAAAATTCCCTAAGGAAAATTCACTATCAAAAAATATATATAATATAATATATAATACGTATATTTAACCGGGTAAATATGATCACCCGAGTCGTTTCCCCAACGACTAGTGAAATTGGAAACCGCAATTTAAGCTTGGTCTTTAGGATTTGAATAAGAAAATAGATGATTTTGATATCTATAACTAAAAAGCAACAATTAAAATTGAACAATTGAATGTAATTAAACAATTAAACAAATACGGGAAACAAATAAAACGCGACAATTAGGCAAGTAGACTAAAATTAATCCCTAAAATTGCAAATTAAATTTCTAAACCTAAGATAAGACAAAAGAAAATTTTAGGAAAAAGAAAAACATTTTTTTTGATTATTTTTGAATTTAACATGAATTTAAAACTAATTTTAATACTAAATAAATCTTTAAAAAAAAAGCAAATTAAGTACTAAAATTTGAAAAATGAATTTTTACAACTATAAAAATCTAAAATAACATAAAAACTCAGAAAACTATTTCTAACTAATTTTTATAAATAAAATCGTAATTTTAAACTTAAAAATAAAAGCTAAAAAATGAAAATTAAAATCTAAAAAGTGTAAAAATGATTTTACTGAATGTAAACCTAAAGCATTTTTTTATAAAACTAAAAACTATTTTTTTGTATTTTTCTAAAACTCTTTTCTATTTTTTATTGATTTTATAAGATTTTAACTTTTGAAAATTGATTAAAAATTAAATTTAAGCTGGAAAAATCTAAAAAATTCAGGGTAAATCCTAAACACTAGCAGGAACACAATAAAAATAAGAAAAACCAATTTGCTAAACGAATAAGCCCTCAAATGAGCTTATATAGCTACGACTTATTATTGAAAAGGGAAATGAAAACGTGTATAAGTATTTGAAGGAAAGAAACAATGACGGATGAGCTAATGTAGCAAACTGGTTAACATGTTGGATCTATAAGTGTGAGGTCGTGGGTTCGAGTGTGGACAACCCCTTTTTGCTATTTTTTATATTTTTTTTTACTTTTAAGGAAAACTAAATACTAGGACTTATAGAGGACACAAAAATAAGCTACTTTAATAAAAAGGACCTAAACTGAAACTTAATAATAAGCTCAAAAATAGCTTATCAATAAGTTGTGACAGAAAGTGGGGGTTTGGGCTTATTTTCACTTAAACAGCTATATTAAGCTCAAATTAAGCTCAAATTTAAAAAGAAAAAGTGTTCTAGATAGCTTATAAGTTGCTTAATCTAAAAAAAAAGATTAATAGCTTAATAACACTAGAACCTATCTGAAATTGAATGACAAAATGCTAAACTCAGGAATAAGCCAAAAAGGCACAAAATTCTTATTAGCTAAAAAGCTCAAAAAGCTAAACTAGACTATAAGCTTTTGAGAACTTAAAAAACAACTTATTAACTATCTATTTAAG
The DNA here is from genome assembly GCA_026074375.1 of Tanacetum coccineum. Lineage (NCBI taxonomy): Eukaryota > Viridiplantae > Streptophyta > Magnoliopsida > Asterales > Asteraceae > Tanacetum > Tanacetum coccineum. Next base: position 81,275 of record BQNB010000719.1, on the reverse strand, counting down.
CAATAAAATAAACTACCTTAAGCTAGGATTCAAATTTTAAGAAACTAGTGTTCTAACCTACTGTTTTTGGTGTTTTCAGGGTTTTTTAGTGACTTTGACAGCTGAATTAAGCTAGGTAAATAAGCTAGAAAATGCAAATTAAGACTTAATCTATAATAAGCTATACCTAGACTTTAACCTACTTGAATTAAAGGACCTAAGACCTACTTTTACTTAACTAAAACTAAATTCAAAAGTGACAGCAGGAATAGCTTGGTTCCTGCTGATGCACTTTGCACAAGTGCAAAATAAAAGTGCAGGTTACCTATGGGGTGATCCTGCACTAAGACACACTCCAATTGAGTGCAAAAATAAAATGCAAGCAAGATCTAAGCCTTGGAGGGCTTAGATCAAATTTTCACAAGCTTAAGGTATAAGAAAAAATGCCCTGGTGCTGGTACACTTAAAATAAGCTCAAACTCTTTAAATTTTCAAAACTAACTTATGAAAACTCATTTCCTATTGTTTTTAACTGAAATCAAAGCTGTCTCAAAAGGTTTGCACAAAAACTTTTGACTTTAGATAGTCAAATAAGCTTAAACCAAACACTCCTTTAACTCATTGACAGATTTAATAAAAACTTTGGGAATGAATTCTAACTTACTAACCTATGATACCAGATGATTAATAGCTTTTAACTGACTTAACTAACATAATCTAACAACTAATTAACTAGATATCAAAGATCTATACTATGCTATAATATTTTTGGTTTTTTATGGTTTAATGACAAGTGATATATAAAACTATGATCTAGACTCAGAGAAGCAAAAACAGATAAACTATTATGATAATTAAGCTAGATAAAACACAAATAAGCACTAATAAGCAAATTAAATAAGCAAATAAGCAGATCTAAGTTTAGAAAGCAATAAAACTAATATTTAAAGCAAAAAATTAAAGGAAAACTTACAAGGCCTCTAGCTGAACAAGAGGACCATTTAAGGCAGCTACAAGCTCCCTAGCTTATTAATAAGCTAGGGTATAAGTCCATGGGATCTCATCCATTACTAGATCCCCTTCCAAAAGCTTTTATCCACAAGTGAAGGTAATTTAGGCTGGTAATTTGTTTCAAGTATGATTAGGGTTGAGTTAAGCTCAAATCATAAGCTTAAAGACTTATGAGAGCTGTTGAGCTTATAGGAGCTTATTGAGCTTTAGCTTAATATTTGAGAATTTAAATGAGAGCTTAAAAGTAAGATTTAAAGAGCTTTAAACTGAATTTCATTAATAAAAGATACTGATTACATTACTTAAAAAGGAGATTACAAAACATTTAAGGAAAAAAAATGAAATTAAGCTAAACTAAAAGCTAATAAGAAACTAGATCATTGTGTGTGTGAGGTGAGGCCTTTTATAGGCTGAAGAGAAGCTTCTAGGACTCCTAAATCCATCTCCTAGCCTTCAATCCGCACCCTTGATTCTTTTAATCATTGCCAAGTGATTTTGAGCCGTTTAATCATTTTGTGTGTATCTAAGGATCGCCAACGTGTCATTCCATTGATGTGACATTGTGCTAGTTGTGTGAGTAGTTTAGCACAAAATCCCACCACTAAGTGTGCTTTCACCATTGTTGACGTGTGGCTTGAGTGTGAGTGAGCTATAGTAATCTATTGATATGACTGAAATGACCCTCTTATCTTGCTAACGAGCTCTTGAATTGACTAATGGACCCTTCAATTTGCGTTTGTCCTATGTTTTACCCTGGATAGTGAAATGAACGTGACGATGAATAGTAAATTGTGCTTGGCGCCCTTTTTATAACTGAATTGGGTAAATTCAGTTTTAACTTTGGGCAATTGGCTATTTGGGTCCTTGTGTTTGGTTTATAAAGGTTTTAGGTATAAGTGGACTTTTATAATTGACAGAAATGGTCCTTGAGGTTTATAAAAAGAGTAATGGGCTAGGGTTTTGGGCTTATGGATCCGAGTGAGGACCATTTAGGCTTAGGGACCATTTATGGACTTTTCTAAAAGTTGAGGGGCTAAAATGGAATATTTTGGGTCTTGGTGACTTTTGTTTACCATGATTTGACCACTTTGACTGAGGGTTTGATTTTTCCTAGCTTTGCTTCCGGCTTTTGTTCACTCTTCCGTTCTCATGTCCGTGCTTGCTTGTTTTTGATGATTTTCTTGTGATTTCTGATATATCCGTACCTGCACACACAAAACATAAATACAAGCATATTTTTGCCATTTTTGGTCTGTTTTGGGTTTAATTGGGCTATTTTAAGCATAAATGGATATGTGTATTCTACACTTATCAAAATTCCCCAAACTAAACGATTGTGTGTCCTCACGCAATATCACATGCCTTATAACCAAATACCTCGAAACTTTCCCAAACTAAACCTTTGAAAAGTAGTAAAGATTTTTGTTAAGAGAGCTAAGAGATCACAAGTTATAAAACACCCGATTTCCCATTTTCAAAGATTTTACTTAAGTCATATACCTGAAGGCTCTTTATGACTTTTGTTTCGATACTTATTAATTCCAAAAATAAAGCGTAACGGTTAAAAACGCAATAAATAGCTCCTAGACCTTTTCAAAAGATCAAATGTTATCAAGATTAAAGTCCACATCGAGGCAACCAGAATTTGGCTTTTATTAGGCTACTTAAGCAAGGCACCATTCATGTCATATACCCTAAGGCTCTTTAAGACATGAATGGACCAATCTTATTTGCACCATATACCCTTAGGCTCTTTAAGGCACAAAGTTACGGGAACGCCAACTTAGGTTATTGTTTTTGATCTATGATCAAGACGTTGTAAATAGTTGTGTCTTTATCATGGTAACGGTCAGGAAAAAGTTTCTAGCAACTTGTATTTTAGACTTAATCTATTTGTTTTGTAATTTTTATTTAACAGCAATTTATTTCCCTTTCCTAATCATTAACCATGGGTTTTACGCGAATGAGGATGTGATCGAGCGTGCATGTCTATTTTGTTGTTACGGCCATGTATGCATGTCTCAGGTGCCTTGTTGGTTTATTACTATTGGTGAAAGTTAGAAGATTCATACCCTATATTACTCTACTTTTCCTACTCTTTAGCTTATTAGAGGTTGGAGTGAGCAGTCATACGTGTCTATCCCATCATTACGGGTGTGTGTGTGTGGTCTTTATCGCCCTCCTGGAATATTGGTATCGATAAAGATTAGTTAGAGTAATCAACCTTAAGCCTTCTCATACAAACCCATATTTACCTTTATAAACTTGTTACTCCTTAGCTTTAGCGGTGGAGATGTGTATCCTTGCCAAGCTTATGATAGAATACTCGTCACGACCGAGCAATTGAGCGAATTAGTTACATGTTACCACATAGATTAGTTGAGTGATTTGAGTGTTTTCATCTTCCTATTTCATGAGGTGTTTGGTTGTGCACTTGTAATAGATCAAATAAATGCTTTAATAGAAAATATCCTTAGGGATACATTTTTATAGACTTCTAAAGGCTACTTTAGGACAAGTAGGATTCAAGTGGGGGGATATTTAATGACATCAAATAACGTCTATTTTAAGCATCATTTATCCCATGTAATTAAATCATTTTGTATGATTATTGCAAAGAATTGTTACTTAATCGTTTATATTTGAGAATTGCAGTAATTATGAAGTACTTAGAATATTAGCAAAAGGCGCGCATTCTGAAGCTTAAATGAAGATATTTTGAAGATTTACTATTCTGAAGACCAATACGCCGTATCCATCAAGAAGATACGGTGTATCCGTGCCTACACTTACCAAAGACCACAAAACTTTATCAATACGCCGTATCCAGTGAAGACCAATACGCCGTCTTGGAAATATGGAATAAATATAATATTATGGAAGATATCAAACGTGGTCTCTACTCCAAAAAACTCTAATACGTCGTATCCAATCCCTTGGATACGCCGCATCGAACCGACTTCTAGACCCTATAAATACAAAACTCAAAAATGAGTTTTAAGTGTGCTAAATCATATTCTCGATACCTAAACCATAAAAGTTGATTTTCAGAGAAGAAAAAGAGCAGAAGAGGTCTTGCAACGCATTCCAATCCATAGAAGACAACGTGTAATTTCTTATACTTTTGTAATCGTTCAGTTTTTGGTATCGTTCGTTAATCGTTTAGTTTACCTTGGCTAAAATAATTACTCTTGTATTAATTATGATGTTTGAAGGCTAATACCTTCGGGTATTAGCCATTATTATGAAGATCTGAATGTTTGGTTTTGTTTATATCTTGATTGCTTAATTTATCGATGTGTGCTTGTTTATGTTTATCAATTCATACTTGTTTACGTGCTTTTGTATGCGACCTATCATTCAACTGGATCTAGTGATACGGACCAAGTAATCTAGATGCCGGGATAGCTCTCCATATAGTAGTTTATACATCTAGAATCATAGGATCACAAATATTGTCCTTCTAAAATCATGCTAAGGATACGCTTCTGGCTTAACTAGTTAACGGAAATTGCCTTTGGTTTATTGAACATGTTGACTAGTAGGTGAATCTAGATAATTCAACAAATAATGTTCTAATTCCATTGGATAGTTGGACAAGTGGACTACTAGTGTATAAATTGCCTTTAAGCAGTAAGTGGGTAAAGTCTCTATGAGCTAGGGTTTAACAAGATCACCATTGCTTTAATCCCTAAGATAGATTATAATCAGGTAATAAGGATGCTTTATGCGGATGCTTTAATTGTGATAGTATTAATGTTTCTAGTTCTTAGGATGAAGTCCCGCCTAAGTCTAAGAATGATATGCTTCTTCGAGATAAGTAATCATTGCACTGAATAAACAAACCAACTTCTAATCGGATTAATAATGGCTAATACAGTTTTCTATCATAAGGCTCGACTGCTCTTTTATCTTCTGTTAATTTGCTTGCGTGGGTTAAAGTGTCTTGAATTGATTATAGTCACCAACCAAACCCGTGTCAGTCTCTCAGGCTGAAACCCCCCTCACCTATTAGAAGTAGGATTAGAACTAACATACGATTAGCATAGGTTTGACTCAGATTATAATTAACTTAGATTAGATAAATCAAAATATAAACAAAATGAGAGATTTAACCTCGCTTCAAGTGTTTGACACCCTACCTACCACGAAACTACCACCGACCGGGTACACTGCCCGTTAAAGTGTTGTTTTTGGTTAAGTCGGAAAAATATAAATTTAAAACATGAATCATAAAAATATACACCACACAACGACACATCATTTAATAAAATCTATATTAGAAATAAACTTAAGTGTTTTATTTAGTTTATAAAACCAGGTGGTTATTTTGTCTTCGTTGCATCAATCGGTTCTACTTTCTTTCCTATTTCAATATTTAGTAGTTTAGTTTATTTAGATTAATATGTTTAATATGATTGTTGATTTGATTCTTGCTATGATTAGTGAGTAGTTATTATATGCTTGTTAACTGAGTAGTGACTAGTGATTTAAGTGTGAAATTAAAAGGGATTGTTGGTTAATAGTTTTCGGATTATTTAGATTACTTGTTTGGTTATTTGACGCGCAAAAGCCAAAAGGATAACTAAATATTAATCTAGTAATTAATACCAATATAAAAGATTATTTTCAAAATAAACCAACGTTGTGAGAAAATAGTTTTTTTAAACAAATACTAATTCATCAATAAAAACTTACCTTCACACTTAATGATCTTTTCGCCTCACTTGACAAGCATATCCGTAATATATATATTTTAGATCTTTTAGCTTATTAATTCGTAATTTTAATCATTAGTTTAAAAACAAACCAAAAATATTTGATAATCAAGCATCCAATTAAAAACATAAACGTGAATCTCTATTCATATCTCGCCGTGGATTCGACTCCGAAAAATTTAATTATCACTTGTCCCCACGTGATTCTTTTATCTAACAGGAAATACTATATTATTACTTCGACTATGTCGTTCGAGACGCGTCATACCAGAACGTGTATCAACATCAACTTGTTTCTGACTTCCATTACCCATTCATCATTAAAACAAATCGGAACTCTTAGTTGCCTTCTAGAAGACCGTTTCTTATTAAACATGATTATTGAGAACGAAAAACAAAACTATGACTAATTGAACGTAAATTCAACGAAAAAAATAACAAAAAATACTTGAGAAAAACTAGATCTGACAATTATAGCGAACTATAGATCAATTAGAAATGAAAATGAAATGATGAACAATATTGATTCAAGGATTTAAAAGTTCATTAATCGTGGAAATGAAGGGAAAGTTTGTTTTGGTGGTGGGCCCCATTCTGTTGGGAAAATTTTTAGAGAGATACTTTTTTTTCATTCATTTTAAGCTTTTCATTCGTGGTACTAGTTATCCTTTTGTAATTTTTATTACAATACAACCCATGAATGATTTTAATTGGATGATGATATCGAAAAATGTAAAGATAATTATGGAATTAGTGAATACATAATTAATAATCGGTTGAATTTAATTCTTACAAACAATTGTTAAAAAATAATAACTCTTAATCACAATACTTAGGGTTGTCATTAGCAAAACTCATTTAAATTTTGTTGATTATTGTTTTTAAAACCAATTTTACTTTATGAATCATGTTTGGGTCAACTAATTTGGAGGAATGCTTTTGTAAATCAATTGTTTTGTCGATGTTATTTCATTTTTACATATTTTCCCCATGTTTAACTAGTTATAAGTCCCGTGCATGCACGGGGTTGACACATAAATCAAATTTATTTTATAATTTTAGTTTAATATACATGCATACGAAAAATTTATTGTGTTTAATGTTTTGTAATTGTGATATTAGTACAACTAATAATTATGCACGTGGTTTTACAAAAAAAATTATTATGTAATAATATCAGTGTTTTCAAACCCGGGTTGACCCGGTCGGTTGAACCGTGAACCGGTCAGGTGACCAGAAGCCGGATTTTGTCGAAAAACCCGGTTGAACCGTGCCCCTGTGGCTCGATCGGGTCAATTAAAAAACCGGTTTGTAAAACATTGATTAATATTTTGTAAAGATTTTGTTGGATGAAAGATTTAGCTTTGTTTAACTCACATGGGTGTTAATATTAGTGTTGTTGTTTAAATTTATCTATTAATATTATGTTCTACACAATATGCGAGTTTAATATGTTTTTTCTGATATCGTTATATAAACTTTAAATAGATTTTATATATGTTGTATTTTTAAAGTATTAAGTCTAGAATGTATAAAGTCCAAGGGGGCATTTGTTTATTTTCTAAAGTTATTTTTTATATAATAAAAGAATTACATCATTACGGAGTTTCTATGAGATTTGATCTTATAGAAAAAAATGGACCAATAAGAACGCTTGATTTTGACACGTAAACAAAATCGTGCGATTTGATTGGTTAAAAAAATCAAAATTGAATTTTGGTGAAACAATTTAGTGGAGAAAAAAACACATAAAAATATATATGTCAAATTTGTGAAAACAAAAACTTAAAAAAAGATGTGGTATTTAATAAAACTATAATGGTTGGATTTTAAATAAATAATATGGAGTTAAGTGTAAATTTATAAGTTTTCATGTTTTTTAATAATTTAAAAAAATAAACAAATAACCACTTATACTTTGTACCCCTATACTTTATATTTTAAAAATACAACATAAATGTTGTTTTAAATATACAACATATATATGCAATATGCACAAAATTATTAATATCAAAATGAAAGTACAAATTATTATGTACATAAACAAATAGACGATGTTGTGCGTATACGAACAACTCATGTTTTTTCTTTTTATGAGTTTAAGTATGAATATCCGGAAAAAAATATTTTTAGTATATGTGCTCAATAAGGACTCATTGTTATTCTATTTTATAACTATATCACATGCGTAGACGGTTTTTAATATTAAATACGACTAAATTATTATTAATACACAACAATGTAATTGGCAAACATGAGGATTAACATTCTTTGTTTAATACGGTGGGAAAATATTTATTATAACTGTTACAATTATTTAAATTAAAAAAAAATATGCATTTACAATTACTGAAATAATGGTAAACAAGACCTTTAATGTGCAAATACAAATAAATAACAACACTTGCAAAATTAACACATAATTAAAATTTAATATCTAAACCCAAGCATGCACGGGTATTAAAACTCGAGAGTTACTTCACTAGATCAACAAGCTCCTCTTAGGCGAAGAAAACCATACAACGTCGCTTGCACTTTATCCAGTACTAAGCTAAATACCGAGTCCTACTTTGAGGTAGAACCAACCTAACGTCGCTTACACTTTTTTTAGAACAAAGCTAAATATCGAGTCCTTCTTCGGGTACAACCAAACCCGTTATGTTTTATGGCCCAACATAACAAACCTTGTGTTTTATGGCCTAAACACATAAACCAACTAACATCTAGTTTGTTGTATAATGAATGATACATAAAGGTGTATAATGATGATCCATGACATAAGTGTCAATTAAATGTAAAAGCCTGATCTAAACATCAAGATCACTAAGCATGATGTTGTTTATGAAGATGACAAGTCTCTTTGCTTGTTGTGATAGATCTTCATATATGTGGTAGTGGTGAATGAGAATGGCAAGATCTTTAAGCTTGCTTGAATGGATGATCATGTAGAAACATGCTTGCAACAAATGAAAGTTAGAAGCATTATGATCAAGGGTTAGTGGGGTTTTAAAGACATGATTAATTGTGTTTTTACATTGTAAAAACTTGATTATAATGATCCCTAAATGTGTAAAAATATGTGGGAAAATGGTTGTGAAAAGAGATGCTTAAAATGTATGCAAATGGGTGGTACTTATAGAAAACCCAAATGTGGTCGTTTTTTGAAAACCCACGGATCCAGGCATGGTGGATCCGTATGTGTATTTGGTGGATCCGTGTCTTGAGAAAATCTTTTCAAATCTTTTGCTTAGATCCTTAATGTACTTATAAAATCTGATTGGATATTGTTCTAGAAGGAACCAAATTAATCACTAGAATAGAAAGATTTGAAAGATATGAAATATCTTATAAGATTTGTTTCCAAAAATAGTTAATCCTATTTTGTTGTATTCACTAATGCAACTAGTTATTATTAAGTAAGAGAATACTTAAAAGCATTTGTTTAGTGGTGATGTAAGTAAACTTACATGGGTTTATGCAAATGATTATTTTAGTATGCATGACAAAATGAGTTTTGCTAGTTTATAAAAAGGTGTTCATACTTATGAAATGCAAAACGAGGTTCAAAAATAATGATTGACCTTGTAAATACTTAGTGACTTTAAAAAGTATTTTAAACATTCTCAATGGTTTGTTAAATAGGTTGATCATAATGCAACATAACAAACACATTCGTACCTTTTGTTGAAGCATGAGTGGACTCGAGACGTTGAAAGGTGTTGATGTAAGTATGCGTTGATAAGTTTTGGTCACAAGTAACTTGCACATTTTACGTTATGTATTACAAGTAACTTGTTTGTCATTATTAAAACCAAATGGACTGTTTAGTTTAAATATCGTAATATTTTCACTAATAATCTCCCCTTTTTTGATGATGACAAATATGTAAACTATAACACATAGTAAAATTTAAAAGTTGCTCGTTTACACTTCCTATAACACCTTAAAATCGGTTTTTAGGTATTTTATTACGATAATGCCATAGAATGAGTTTGATAACGACTTTTATAAGTTTGAAGACGTTATGTAATTGGTTAGTCAACCCGGTAGTCAAACTATAAGTATAAATATTATGTAAATGATTTTAGAAAATACCATGTGTCTCAAATATAAAAGATATAGACTTAAAGGACTAAGTTGTTAAGAGGTAAATGAGTTATATAAGTTAATGTGGCCAAATAGGAAGGAAAAGGACTTGAGGGACCATTCTTGCCAAATGGTTAAACTTGCATCACTAAATATCTGGAACTTCCATAAAGTTCCAGATTATTAGAGTATGTGTATGTGTGTGTCAACACAGAGGAGAAGAAAATAAAGGGAAAAAGATGAGGAATTGCTAGTGATGATTTGAAGGTGAATTGATGCCCCAAATCAAGATATAAGCTTATACTAATGATCCCTACCAGGTAAGTAATCCCTTAATTGAGTTAATTAAAGAACTATGAATTAGGGTTCACATACCCAATTTGGGGGGTTTTTAGGTAATTGATATTCTAAAATAAGTATTGAGATGTTTATTAATAAGGGTTAAGGATAATTGAAGATTAAGTGTAAAGAAATTAGGTTTTTTCATCATATGATTAAGATATGATCATATGATGGTTAAGGATGGAAATTGGGTAAGTTATGGGTTGAATAAACCCATGATATTGATATTTATTTCATATGATAATAGGTGATGGTAATGATTTTAAGTAAGATCAAGTAAGGATGATGATGATGATGATGATGTTCATGGTTATGGCTAAGGAAGCTAAGGTAAGTAATATGGTATTAACTTTTTGTTATAACAATTTATCATGTTATGCATCATATGTTAGTTGTTTTAATGTGTTGGAAGGATTTATTTAAGGTGTAAGAGCTAGACTAGTTAAGCACAATAGTTAAGGTAAGTGTTTACTTAGTTTTGCCTTAGTTAGGGGATGAGATGGATTGATGATTATTGTTATTGAAACAATGGTTTATGAGTTATTAATGCAAGTATAGCTTTAAAAACTTGTGGATTTTAATGTGAGGAATGTGTAATGTTTGTATGATTAAATTGTATTGATGATATGTTATTGCCTATTACTTACTAAGCGAAAGCTTACGTGTTTAAGTTGAAATGTTTTATAGGTTCAAGCGAAGAAGGTAATGCGTGGATTAAGGCATAGTTGTGGAAGTACTTGTCGATATTAGACAAGTAGTTAAGGTAGATGCCGAGCTTGAATCAAAGTTTGTTACAATCCGCCATTCCAGGTCATTTTACGACTTCATACTTTCCATTATTTATTTTTAGGGTTTTACGCGTTTACTTTTAATTTTCATCGTTTTGTTAAATCGCGTAAACTAAAAATCAACATTCAACGTAAATGGACATAAAACAAATAAAAGTTTACGTCAAACAAGTGTTATATAATTATTACGAAGATAATTTATGACTTTTCACTTTTTATTTTTATTGGTTAAGTAAAACGTTTACGTTTCGCAACAAATTACATTTATGCATGCATGGAAACACCAATACCTATCTATACTTCAACAAATACCCACTCTTATACCTAATACACAAAATTTATATCATTTATATCCTAAAATACATTTAGGCCGTCCAATATTTCACACGACAACTAATAAACACTAATACTCCACTAAGGTCACTTCTAATTAATCCCTACCTTCCTTTTAACTACCATGTAAACTATAAACCCTTTCACCCATGGGATATCAAACTCTTCTTGTCCTTCCTCTACTTTTGGTCGTGGCCTCTCCTAGGGATGAGGAGAGCACATGCACTTGATGAACTAAACCACTCCTAATCCATGGTTTTGTTAAGTAGTTTACAAGATATTTTTACTATATATAAAAGGCTAATGCAAGACTTATACACACACATTTCATTTGCAAGAAAAATCAAACACATGTCTCTTTGTTTCTCTACATAGCTCTCGGCTAAGAAAATGGTCAAAAGAAAGTTCATAGTCCTTATTCTAGCAAGATTACAAGCATACAAGTATTATTAGGGTTGATATCTAAGGTGTATCAAGGGTATTTCAAGGCTTTCATTTAAACAAGGGATTTATACAAGGAAGAAAACTAGGGTTTTTAAGGAAAACTAAGGTTTTCAAGGAAAAATAAGGTTTTCAAGGAAAACTAGGGTTTTGATAAAAGGATTTTGGGTTGAAGATCTAGGTTTGATTGTGTTCATCTTCTTCATTCATTCACATAAGTTCTAACATAAACCCTACACTTTCATAATCATTTTATTTTCATACATATATATTTGTTACATTGTTTAATCACCATCTAGTATTTATTTTATAAAGTTTATAAAATAAAACGAGTTTGTACAAAATCAAAGAAATACATTATCATGATAAAAAGGTGTTTAAAATATGTTAGAATGCAAGAACATATTTTATCTGATAGATTACAAGTGTTGGATAATTTATATAGTTAATTGAGAATTAATTATTACAAATTTATTTATATAGTTTTATAAATAAATAATTATTGTGGATATTTTATTTGGACATATTGGACATAAAATAATTAGACATAAATTAGAGGACTTAAAGTATACTAATGATGTGGTATTAGTTAATTTAAAAGACTTGTACTAAATAAAGTTATAAAAACATATTTTATAACATATATATTCGAAAAGAATGTTTATTCTGTAAAGATACAATTTTTTATAAACTATATAAACTTCATATTTAAATAGTACATTTCAACACGATTCTGAATATATAAGAAACTTGAAAAACGGAGCTATAACGAAGAAGATATGAATTTTGCAAGATTTCGATAATTAAATGTATAAAAATATTTTTATACAAAAACAGGTTGTATAAACTGTTTCGATACAACTTTTTATAAAACCTGTAAGCATTTTATTACGATAGATCATCTCGACACGATTTCGTACATGTAAAGAACGCGTAAAACGGAGTTAAAACAAGGAAGTTATGAATTTTTAAAGATTTCAAAACTATATATTATTTTCACAGCTTTTATAAAGCTGTGAAAAACTGCGAGAAACTGCGAACTTTAAAATCGATGTTTTTGAAGGCTTTCGTGTCCGATTCGGCTAATGTGTAAAACTACAAACTTGTTCGGAGACTAGAAGCGTATAGATATTTAACTAGAAATAATAAAAGCTAGTTAACTTTTATAAATATTTTTATGCACTTTTATTAAAAACATATAAAGCTGTTAGAATTATAAAATGAGGTTTACGAGTGTTTTCGGGTCCGTTTGGGCTATAAAAACATTAAGAAATAATGTAGTATTATTTATATAATATTTATATATGTTTTCAACTTTATAAATATTATTCTATAAAATAATTAAACTATTTATATAATATCATTATATAAATAATAAAAATATTAAATCAAGTATTATTAACAAATAATTGGTTATTGGACAAAGATAATATTTTTACGGATACATATACTCGGATATTAAATATCAAATGTGACTTAAATATTGTTTTAACTTTTGTAAAATTAAACAATAACTATTATGTGGTGATATAACTCTAAATTTATATTGTTGTATTATTATTCAAGTATACATTCATATACAACCTATATTTAATTAGGTTGCATTCCGTCTAGTTGTGCCGACGCATATTGATCACTCATACATTCATACCATCACTTAAGGTGAGTTCATAGCCCTATTTTATACAATTACAATGATTTACAACTTTTTGAGTGAGAAACATGCATTGTATTACATTTAGACGCAAGTACACTTTTAAACAAATTACGAGTTTGCCTAAGTAGCGATAACTCACTATGCCCATGAGTCACGAACTGTTAATTACTCGGTGTAAGCGCGAATATTATAAATAGATCTATTTGGGATTGACATCCCCGTTCGGGTGAGTAGCGCTCACTAGTTTCGACGGTACCGAACTAACAGACGTATACCATGTCAGATTTGGATGTTGCAGGTTGAACATCTACACGGGCACATTATTGGCATTAAATTGCAAGTACATACATGTTGTAGCTTCAGTGTCATGAGCTTAATGCATTCGTAATTACCTTTTGTAATATTGTATGCGTTACATTATTGCGCACTTGAAATCTTGTGGTCCTACTTTATACATTACTTGAACCTGTGAATTCACCAACTTTATGTTGACGTTTTAAAGCATGTTTTTCTCAGGTCAATAAAAGTACAAGAACTTGGATACATTGGAGTTATCATTTTAGAGTCATATTGAAATAGAGATTTAAATGCATTATATTTTGGGATATTTGTTATGTGTCAAAATCATGGATGAACAATTTGAGCATGGAGCTTTTGTAACAATATTTCAGTTAAATTCAATGTATCATTTTTAAACGACTCATTTAGAGGTCGTTCTCTCATATCTTGTGCTATTGATCTATGAAGTAACACTCCCATACCCTTATTCCGCTGTGACCCAATTTGGAAGTGTTACAAAGTTGAACCCCCATGAGTCTTAATGGTTTGTTAATAAATGTTGTCAAATGTCAAGTGTTATGTAAACATGGAATTGTATAATGGGTAAGGGTCATTGGTTTAGTTGGTTGTTAAAGTGTATGCAAATGGGTCAAAACGGGGTGTTTGGTGAACCCCATAAAGTATATGCTTTTGGGTCATTTAGACCACAAATGATTATGGTAATGATGTATTATAATGTTTTAATGAATTCTGGAAAGTTTCGTTTAATGTCAAGTTCAGGAAGTTAGTTTTCCAGAATAAAGCATCCAAAATAAGTTTTTGAGTGTGTACAGGTGAAAGGAGCCGCCCAGCTAACTGTCCAGCCGCACGGCTGGCTATCTAGCCGCCCGGCTGGATGTGTCTACAGCTTTGTCAATTTTTTTTTGTCATAAAAACCAAACCGTAAGGAGTCAGAATGAGTTCTTTATATAGTTGGAAAGCTAATAGAGTTTATTTTATGATAATGATACTTTCAAGGGTCTAATTGTAAGGTATTTTGATCAGTTTATTAAGGAATGACACAAGGTCATTCCCGGTCTTTCGTTTCCGTAAAGTTTTTAATTTTGGTCAAATAAATAGTCTGAGAAGGGGTGTTTCAACTTGGTATCAGAGATTCGGTCTAAGAGAAGTAGGTTTCCACTATAGGTTGCCTAAACTTAGACCACTCGTAGATGCATATGTCGTATGTTTAAGTAACGAAGAATGCGAATGCCTTATTTATAAGGTAGTTAAGTGCCTGCGGAAATAGAATGAAGATACTTAGACATATTAATGATTATGCAATGTGTATTTTTCATTGGTTATATGACTTTGATTTTGATTATAATGTTAAATGCTTATTAAAAAAGTTATATTTGAATATGTTGATGTATTTATGTGATGTAAGAATATAAAAGTTACTTATATGTCTAAATGTTATATAAATGTGGAATGGCATGATATTATGAGAAGTATGAGCTAAGTAAAATGATTAAGATTGCATACGAGGTTAAGCATGACTTAAAAATGTGAGTTGGGTCAAGTAAATGTGTAAATGTTTAAATTTTGAAAAAGGGTGCTTACGTGAAATTAGTATGTAATGAGGGTAAGTGTTTAATGCAAAAATGTATGATTATATGATGACAGGTATATGGTATGTTAATTATATGTCTAGGTGATGTATGGTATGTATATGATGATATGAGTTTAAGAAATGGTTAAACTAAGATAAATGCATGGGATGGCATTTTAATAAGTAATGACGAAAGTATGTAAGTAAGAGCTAAGTGATGTGAAAATGTTCGAATTATGAAAAGGTTGCTTAATGAAGAATTATGGTATTGAGAGTAAGTGCTTATATGAATTACTAATAAAGGGATTAAGTATGATAAGTTATAATGTAGAAAACATGATAAAGTATAATGCAATAGAATGACATGGTTAAGTACGAGATGTATATGAAAGATGTTTAAGAAGAGTTGCGCCAAAAATCTTAAATGAAGCTAAATGCGTTAAATGAACGAATGATAAAGAATGACTAGAATCATGTTAATAAATGAAAGAGATATATTTGATGAATAAAGTGAAGTAAATGAGTATATCATAAGAATAACATATGTAAGGTTTATACGCGAAAAGTTAAGCAAACTAAAATGATGTTTTGATATAGAAAATTGAATAAGTTGCCCACTTGGGGTTGACAAGAGAATGATAAATTAAATGTGAAAACGTATATGTACATGTAATACATGAGAACGACAAGTATCATTTAGATCTTGTGTAATATAAAGAAAGATGATAAAGTGTGAAGTAGAATGGCTTAAGGCAATAAAAGTGAAAATGAATGAGTATATGATTAGAAAGGTATAAAGATGACAAAAAGGGTAAAGAACGATAAATTAAACATAGCTTGGATCCAATGCTCGGTAAAGGTTGATGATACTACAAGGGTATCGATAACGGGCAAATTCCTACGGAGAGAAAGCCAAATGATGAAATATAAAGACCAACGCAAGGTTGGTAATACCACAATGGTATGAATAATGGGCGAATCCCTACGGGGAGAGAGCTATGTTTCCTTCGAGAAAAAAGTTAAGGAGATTGGATCCAAGACTATAAAAGACGATATTAAAAATGAATGAGGTATTGATATGTGACTAATGGAAAGTAATGAAGACTTAAGCAAGTTCGAGTGTTATGACGGGAGTATATAAGTAGGATGGTTTATAATCTCATTATTTAAATGGATTGAGACGCATTTTCATTTAAATAAAGAAATTGTGAATCACCGAACCATAAGTTTATATTCCTTTATTTGCATTGATTGTGACGCTTCTCAATGTAAATAAAGAAGTATAGATAAGTGGGCTTATGTGTTCTCGGTATAGCATGAAGGGAATTAAGGAAGTAGAAAATGGGAGTCTAAAATTAGTTAGACGTCGTAGAAAATAAGATAGGCGAAATAAGAATTTGAGTGCGACCTTTAGTAGAAACTTTAGATAGAAAGCTAAGTCTTAGATGTTAGGAGTATAGGACTAAGGATGAAAATTGAATTGATGTTATAACATGCCTTATGGAATGGTTTCAATGTAAATAATGGTTATGGTGGTCGCTAAGTTGTACTAGCGCCCTTAAGTGAAATGTGAAAACATTAGTTGAAGTTTAAATTTATGAAGACAAAAGTATTGAACTTTCTCAAGTGACTTATAGTCTTTGATAAGAATTAACTATATGAAGTAAAGAAAGTAAAGTGTTATAATAGAAATGATAAAAGGAACGTCAATATGTTTACGGTAAATAAGAAAATATTAGCTAATGTTGACTTAAGTTAAGTCAAGATGATGCAATTTCTTAAGTGACATGTAGTTCTTGATGAAAATTTCGAAAAGAAATGAATGGGAATGTAATGATATAGAGAAAAAGTTACTAAAATGATAGAATCGGAAATAGTAAATGTCACTTAAATGATGCTTGTCGTTAGAAAAACGTAAGTATGATAGGAATGAGCAAGAAGTAGAACGGGATAAGGATAATTAGAGGTATAATAGCGTGGCTAGAGTTGCAAAACCATATAGGTTGATGCAACTAGTTAAGTATATGTTTAAGATTGCTAAGATGAAATGTGGGTTCAATGTGACCAAGTTTTGATTATTATTAGACGAAGAGGTTTTGGGGACGAAATCTAAATAAGGAGGATAGATTTATAACATCCCAAAACCGTTTTAGGTATTTTATTACGATAATGCCATAGAATGAGTTTGACTACGACTTTTATAAGTTTAAAGACGTTATGTGATTGGTTAGTCAACCCGGTAGTCAAACTATAAGTATAAATATTACGTAAATGGTTTTAGAAAATACCATGTGTCTCAGATATAAAAGATATAGACTTAAAGGACTAAGTTGTTAAGAGGTAAATGCGTTATATAAGTTAATGTGGCCAAATAGGAAGGAAAAGGACTTGAGGGACCATTCTTGCCAAATGGTGAAACTTGCATCACTAAATATCTGGAACTTCCATAAAGTTCTAGATTATTAGAGTATGTGTATGTGTGTGTCGACACAGAGGAGAAGAAAAAAGAGGAGAAAAAATAAGGAATTGCTAGTGATGATTTGAAGGTGAATTAAGGTCCCAAATCAAGATATAAGCTTATACTAATGATCCTTATCAGGTAAGTAATCCCTTAATTGAGTTAATTGAAGAATTATGAATTAGGATTCATATACCCAATTTGGAGGTTTTGGGTAATTGATATTCTAAAATAAGTATTGAGATGTTTATTAATAAGGGTTAAGGTTAATTGAAGATTAAGTGTAAAAAAATTAGGGTTTTTCATCATATGATCAAGATATGATCATATGATGGTTAAGGATGGAAATTGGGTAAGTTATGGGTTGAATAAACCCATGTTATTGATATTTCTTTGATATGATAATAGGTTATGGTAATGATTTTGAGTAAGATCAAGTAAGGATGATGATGATGATGATGTTCATGGTTATGGCTAAGGAAGCCAAGGTAAGTAATATGGTATTAACTTGTTGTTATAACAATTTATCATATTATGCATCATATGTTAGTTGTTTTAATGTGTTGGAAGGATTGATTTAAAAGACTTAAGCAAGGTGTAAGAGCTAGACTAGTTAAGCAAACTAGTTAAGGTAAGTGCTTACTTAGTTTTGACTTAGTTAGGGAATGAGATGGATTGATGATTATTGTTATTGAAATAATGGTTTATGAGTTATTAATGCAAGTATAGCTTTACGAACTTATGGATTTTAATGTGAGGAATGTGTAATGTTTGTATGATTAAATTATATTGATGATATGTTATTTCCTATTACTTACTAAGTGAAAGCTTACGTTTTTAAGTTGAAATGTTTTGTAGGTTCAAGCGAAGAAGGTAATGCGTGGATTAAGGCATAGATGTGGAAGTACTTGTTGATATTAGATAAGTAGTTAAGGTAGATGCCGAGCTTGAATCAAAGTTGAACCCTCATGAGTCTTAATGGTTTGTTAATGAACGTTGTCAAATAAGTGTCATGTAAACATGGAATTGTATAATGGGTAAGATTCATTGGTTTAGTTGGTTGTTAAAGAGAGATCTCAATGATCGTTCCTTGGGGGAAGATTGTTAGGAATGATAAAAAGTGACGATCTTATTGAGATCGAGTCTTGTAATAATTAGAAAAATAATATTGTGTAATAGGTTAGATGAAAGGTTCGTGACTAAAATAAGTCACAAAACCTGACTAAATAGCCAAAGTCTAAAAGACAAGAGCACCTTGCTCATACTTGTAAAATAGGTATAAATACCCCCACCACCTCCTCATTAGTGAGGTGTGTCTTCTAATCAATCTAATATCATTTCTCTAATCCTCCTCCTCCCTCTTTCTCTCTCTACTCTCTAATCTTTCTCTCTCTAGATTAAACACTTTATTGCTTATTGATCCTGAATTCAAGACCTCACAAGTGGTATCAGAGCTGCAGGAGCGATTTAGTGTTGTTTAGGGAGCTTATTCGGACAGCTTATTCCGACAGCTTATTCCAGCAGCTTATTTTGAGCTTATTTTCTGCTTATTTTGAGTTTATTCGGTCTGGTTTATCTGCTGTGCTTATTCTGATTTTTTCGTGTGCTTATTATGATTTCCAGCTGATTTTCGTGCTTTATTTTGGTCAAATAGTCAAATCTGCTTATTTGAGCTTATTTTGTGCTTATTGAGCTAATTTCGGTTGTGTTTTATGCAACCGAGAATTGATTGCTTACGGTTTTATGGTAAGAATCTTGGCAAGATTAGTATAAAATCTGCTTATTTGTGCTTATTTTTTATATTCAGCAGATTTTTGAGTCAAAATCAATAAAAGTTGTTACAAAATCAAATTTAGTAGAAAGTTTAACTCGGATTTAATCAGTTACACAAATCAAACTCGGATCTATAACTGCTTTTATCGAATTTTGACTTTTAAAGTCAAAAGTTTGACTTTTGGTCAAACTGGTCAACATCATAGATCTGTGTTTGGTAAACATATTTTGAATATCGCGTTTTTAACAATCTCAATATAGAAAAAGTGATTCAAATCTGATCTTGATTCGAGTTTTTCTTACCGAGTTTGAAATCAAAGAAAAAGAAATTCATAAACAAAAAAGAAAAAGTTGATCTCAGGTAGTTTTGTTTCCTTCACATATTAACCTTTATCATACTACAAACAAAACAATCATCACAGATCTTGGATCTCGAACAAAAACGAAATGAAACAAAGGATCTCAAACTCAACTGACAAACTCGATTCATTATTTCAAAACCAATTTAGACAATGATCCGGTTTACCTTTTGATCTCAGTTCACCTTTTGTGCTAAATATCAAAGTCTTGACCTTTAAAAAGATCAACAATCACACAAAAGAGCTCCTCATCACAGATCCAAAACCAATCTCGGACACAAACTCAAACATCAAACTCGGAAACAAACATCAAACTTGGATACAAACATCAAACTCGGAAACTAACTCGAAAACGAAAAGTAATAAGTGATCTCAGTTTGGTTCGTTTTTGTTGTCTCGTTATGATTTGTAGATCTTGAAAGACCTTTTTTAACTCAAACGAACCATCTTCATCATAGATCGAGTTTGAAGTTTTAACTTCTTGTTCATATTCGAAAATCATAAAGAATCACCAAGAACAATTCGTGTTCTCGTCCTCTTTTGTTTCGATTTTCAAGACAAAGAAAAAATAACAAATCGAAAAGGAAAAAACAAGGACGATCTCAGTTTTGTTCTCACCCAAACCTTTAAAGATTTTTGTGAGTAAACATGTACATCATCGATCTTTAAGAGGCATAACTCTCTTTCTCTATCCGAAATTAAAGAAAGATCAATAACAAGTCTGTTATTATCTTTTCTTTGTTTCGTTGATCAAAACGTAAAAACAAAAAGCAAGAATCGTACCCGAGACCGTTAAAGGTCTTGAAGACTGCCACAAAAAGAAAAACGTGTTTGTGATTGTTGAGGTTTGGTTTATGTGTTTGTGTTTATGTGTTTGTTGAGGTTTGTGGCTGCGTATGATCTAATCAGATAAAGTGAGGCGTGTGTTTTTGGTGTAGTATGTTAGGGTTTGTCAATACTAGTGTTTTTATATAGAAAGAGATTTTAGGGTTATACAACTTTGAATTGGGTCTGAATGTTTCATAGTACCGAGAATTTTCATATTTAAAATTTGGGCATCTTCAAATTTTGTTAGCATAAGTGGGTTATGTTATAAAATTGTTGGACGTATGATTGTGTAGTACTAACGAAAATTTATTCATCAAAGAAATTGGGCAGATTTGTGATTAAATCAGAAAAAATGGGATCAAACGAGGAAATAATTCAATTACTTCAAAAGACACAAACGATTTTCAAACAAACACAACGTGACAAAGAGGAAAAATATCTTAATGATATTATTTAATTACAAGATAAAATCAAAGATCTTGAAAACGAATTCGCTTAGCTCAGGAAGCTGAGAAACAACAATTATTTGCTCAAAAAGTCCAACAACAAAACACGCATTTGACTAGTCAGATTGAGATGTATAAGGAAAGGGTTCGAATTTTAGAAGGTATTAACAAGGATAATAATTATCTCAACGGATTTCTTGATGCTGATGAACGGGCAAAACGTTATAATAAACAAGCTCAGTCTCAATTAGTTCGTGATCAAGATATCATTCGAGATCTAGAAAAACAACGAGATAAATTAAAGTTAGATGTCAAAGATCACAAAAGAAAAAAAGAGGAATATCAAAAGACACAAACGATTTTCAAACAAACACAGCGTGACAAAGAGGAAAAATATCTTAATGATATTCTTCAGTTACAAGCTAAAATCAAAGATTTTGAAAATATTGTTTGTAAAATAGGCAAATCAACTGAAACACTTCGGTTGCTTACAAATGAACAAAAAGCTTTTCGGGACAACTTACGGAAGTCGGGTTTGGGATATAACGGTCCTTATGTTCTTTCACAAGCTTACGCCAAAATTCCTAAGTTGTATAATGCTTATGAACTGTGTAATAAGAGTGAACAACTGCATGTGTTTGATTCTGAGGAAACTCTTGAGGATGCTTTCAAAAGTCAACAAAAAATGACAGAAAAAATGAATGATCCAATTGCTGTTGCAAACAAACAAAGTTGTTGGACAATTAACTACAAAAAAATTAAATGCGCTTTATGAAGATTTTGTTCCTCAAAAAGAGCTTTCTGTTGAGCAAAAATATTTTCCATCTTCTTCTATTCCCTCGGTTAAGATTCCAGTATCAAAAAATATGCCAAGTGAGTCACCTTTGATCAAAGAATTAGACAAGATAAAAGTTGGTTTTGAAAAGCTGTCTTTGCTAATACAACAGAACTGTAAAAGAGCAAGCATTTTTTACACATCACCGGCAGAAATACAAATCAATGATTTTTGTCAAGATCAAGTTAAACCAATTCTTAACGAGTTGAAGGTTTATCTTGAATTCTTTCATAATCTATTTCAAAGGGATATAAAAGAAATGAAAGATGTTTTTGAGTCGACAGAAAGTGAGCTTAATGAACTAGAGAAACAAAATGAGCTTTTAAAAGATCAACTCTTGGAAGCATCCTTAGCTGAAGATATCAAGAATCTTGTCATAACCTCTTGTGGGTAAATATGGAATAAGGATTTACATGATGAAATTGACAGAATTTTAAAAGAGTCAAAAGATGTCTCAAATGAGAGTAAAACAGCTGATACAGTTTGTAATGATGCATTTGGAGTCCAAGGAATTTGTCAAAAGAATTGTTGAATTGGAAAAATAGTCAAATTTGAGGCAAAGAGTTTTGCTTCTTGATTAATAGCAACTTCAACACAAGTATCGAGAAAATAATTCTTCGAAAACAGTGCCAAAAGAAATTGAGAATTTATGGCGTCATTTACAACCGAGAATGCTCATTTGAACACAAGAACTTATAAAGATTTGTTTGTAATCGGTTCAAGGTCAAAGGTTAAGATAATCAATGTGATGAAGTCAAAGTTAAGGACAATTTTGATGAAATTTGAAATAAAAAATTTGAGTTGGAATATATCAAGTGGCGTCATTAATTAAGGAGAAATGAACACTTGAAGTTGATTACAAAAAACTTGTTTGATTCAATCAAGAAGTAGCGGGTTCAAACTTAAACTACAAACTGTAACACCAAAACGAGGCAGGGAAAAAACTGAAGTCTCGATTGTTTGAATTTGCTGAACAAAGTTTCAGTAAGGATTTTGGAAAATTAAAATTTTTTCACACATAAAATCTCTTGGGGGTAAATAACATCTTTTTGAAAATAAAACAAGTGTTTTTCAAATAAAGATTGATGAGCTGGAAAATGTTTTAACTCAAGAAACAAAAGATTTTAATGCTGTCAAGCTTGAATTGTCCAACAGAACTGCTAAATTTGAGGCGTATTTTGAAAAACTTGAAAAAATGAAAGTTGTTCTTGAACGACAATTGGCTTGTAAGGTTGATGATTCTAAAGCTGAAAAGGATCAATTTTTGAAAGTAATCCGAATCATTGAGAACTCAAGGGAAAATCTTGAAAAGGAAAGTCTGTGGAAAACTAAGTTTGATAAAATCTTCATGTTTTTGGATAACACTAGCTGGATAACTGATTGTATAAATCTCAAATTCAAAATCATGTTTAGCCAAAGTTGATGTGCAAAGGATTTGTCTAAACCAGTCACTGCACAGTCTTTGCCTAAAAATGAAAAAGATCAGCTTTTAAAACGAATTGCATATTTGGAATCAAAATTGGCATCACAAGATATTCGTTCTTGTCAAAAAGAATATCATGAGTTGAGAACTTTGTATAATGCTTTGAAAGTAAAGTTTGATTCTCTTAATCGGAAAAGGAGGGAAACCAATGTTTCAAAATCTTCAAAACCTAGAGAAAGTGTTTCAGCAAAGGTTCACACGGGTGAATCCTCAAAACCATTTTCAAGAAGGGTTTCTCAGTTTACAACCTATTCTTTGCAAAAAGATAGGAAGTTTTCTAAGAATTCTCAAAGTTTTGAAACACTTACTCCTCAAAAGGGTTTTAAGAAAAGAGCTTCAAATGCAAAGCATCAATCTTTTGAAACTATTTTTCTTGTTTTACGCCGATAAAATAAGTGTGGAGGCCAATTAAGGAATCACAAACTTTTGAAGCATCTACTTCTCAAAAGAGTTTTAAGACAAGAACTTTAAAGGGAAAGAATCAAGTTTTTGATCCACACTCTCGTTTTACACCGGTAAAACAAGCATGGAGACCAAAGCAAAGTCATTCGAAATCTTTCAAATATTCCAAATCAGAAATGCTTTCGATGCAAAACAAGAATGACTCTGCTTCGATCATCAACAAGAACGGAAGATTTTCAAACGAAGCAAAAACAAATTTTCGGAATGTTTCATCAAATGACAATCACAAATGGAAATCTTCTTCATCAACAAGATTTAAAACTCCACATGAAACACCGAGTTTCAAAAATCAATGGAAAATCAAAAGGAATTTTAAATCTCCGTTGATTCCACGAGAGCTGTTTTCAAATGAAACACCGGTTTCAAGCCCTCGTTGGAACTCAACATCTTTACATCGAATTGACACAACCTTAAAATGGTTTTCAAAACTTGGCAAACCCATTAGCACCGTGCTTAAATGGGTTCTAAAGGTTGTTGTCTAAATTCGATGTCAATGGCTTGTGATCATTTCAGATTGCAACCCGTGCCTCAGATAAAAGGAAAATGTACGTTTTAATGCATTTATCCTTAACAACGAAAAGAGAAATATTTTTGGTCTCGAGCTATTCAATCAAAACATTAAAAGTCTTGTAGCTCAAGTCAATGGTTTGTATTCAATTGACAGTTTGCAACCCGGTTTTCAAATAAAAGAAAAGTGTACGTTTCAGTGCGCTTTATCTTCAAAAGAAGAGAAATCTTCTTTGTCCGAGCATTTATTTTAGCAATCACTTTTCAAAAAGCATGTGCTAAGGGGGACATTAATGATTTCTAAGTAAATGTCAGTTAGGACTTGTTCTTCAATAAAGAAAGTGTACATTTTTATACATTTATCCTCGCAACGGGAAGCTTACAACTTCTCGTACTTGAGATATTTCATTTAAGATATTCCAAATCTTGAGCTCAAGTAAAATGGTATACAAAAGTTTGAACACAAATTTTCAAGAGTTATTCAAAAAGATTTTTCAAAATCTTTCAAACTTGTTGTGTTCAAAATCCCTTCTTTCATCATTTGATATATTTTTAAAGAGGAGCATAAAGGAAAATGTTTTGAACAAATGAATAATAATCGATTTAAAAGTAGTTGTTGTCAAGTGTGTTTATATCGATAAGTGTGCAAATGGTGAAGATTGTGTCTCGGTTACGACCGTTTCTTGAAATTAACAGGGTTTGAGGCACTACAGTGAGAATCTACGGTCCATTTCGGGTTTTTTATATTCGACATACTTTGATAGCACTAGGTTTCAAATTTGTTTAGAACATTCAGAAAGGTTCCAAATCATAATCATGCTATATCCATTTTCTCCCATGTGTTTTCAAAATTCTCTATAGCTCATAATGTTATCCATTTGATATCAAAAATATCTTATGGTATGATATTTTTGAGGGGAGAAAATTGGATTAAAATGTGATCAAGAAAGATAAATGCTTAAATGTGTGGAATAACAAAGTGATCTAAAAGACTCAAAGTGCAATCAACTCTTTCCTCTATGTGCAAAATAATTTTGAATAAAATAATTTTGAATATCGATGCACATGTATAGGGGGAGTATTTCTCAAAAAGTGAAACTTTCAAAGTGTTAAATGTTTTGATTTATATCAAACACTTTGATTGATTTTCAAATGGTTTTATGATTTCGATCTTAAATACCCATCATTAAACAACCTCCAATGAGCAAAGAAAGAAATAGGTTGTAAGTTAGGTATTATCCTTATGATCCAACCAGTACGTAGGGATTTTACCCAGGGGACATTCCATAGAAAGAATAGAAGTCCTTAGGTATGATGGAGTTGAATGTGAATGGGAATAATGTCAACTAAGGCATGAGCTATCATCGGAACAATCACAACATGATGATAGTAATGACGTCTTGGTAGACATTGAAGGGGTTGAAGAATGAAAAAGAAATATATGGATAAAGGGTGAAAAGAAAGAAGCCCTCCACAAACTTTTGGCAGAAACTGGGTCAATACATATCTACGAAATCACAAAGGATGAT
Source organism: Tanacetum coccineum (assembly GCA_026074375.1). Lineage (NCBI taxonomy): Eukaryota > Viridiplantae > Streptophyta > Magnoliopsida > Asterales > Asteraceae > Tanacetum > Tanacetum coccineum. Next base: position 55,370 of record BQNB010000719.1, on the reverse strand, counting down.
ATCTTGGTAAATGAAGAAAGTCGTCATGGACCCAGTGATGCAATGCACAACCTTTCCCAGCCACTCAAGTTTCTCTCAAAAGAATCTTGTTTCAATTGTAACGGAGGATTAAATGCATAATCTATTGAACATCCTCACTCGAGAGATTGTTGATATGAAACAAAAGGTGGCAGTCTGCTCCAGCCTCCGATCACTAAAACCAAAACGCACTTATTGAGTCTAGAGCCAAATGAGATCAAATTATAAATCTCACATAGGACACAAAAGTACATTTGTATTAAACATCAAGATTAAACAAAAGTACAAGACTCGCTTTTATGTCTAGTTTGTGACAGTGCATGTTTGTGACATTGCCGGAACATTCAAGGCAGTGATACTTAATTTAAGTATATCACAATGATGAATGAGAAAATCCTAATCAGTTGACTAACATCAAGCCAACGCGAAAGTAGGTCACTAATTTGAAAAGAATGTTTAATGATATTTAATGATTCAATCGGTGTTAACTAGTAATCTAAGTGATCTAGAAGTTATCGTGTTTTTCCAGAATTTGTTTTCGAAAAATACAAACAACATTTCCTTGATTCATTTAAGTGAAGTATTGGATTACCAAGGTTACTTATGATGTCACAATATTGATGAGGGGAGATTGTTGGAATTGAAGTTAGTAGATGACTCTCATGCTTAGACCGTACTCCACACATGACTTCACTATCGAATATTTAGGCGTAACAAGATTATGATTATGTTTGATGGTCATCAAATATAATTAGAGGGAAGAGAAGTGTTCTAGCTGAATATTTCGATAGAGCGCAACAATTAGGGGGAAGAAATGTGTACATCCGGGACTTAATTGACTTTGGTGTATACAACATAGTGCAACAAATGGGGGGAAGAAATACGTACATCCGGGACTTAATTGACTTTGGTATATACAACATCCGGGACTTAATTAACTTGGAGGTTATAGTTTCTTTATTCTATGAGTTGTTTGTGTGAAGTATGTGCATACGAATGTTTGTTTATTTGGGGGGAAGATACATTTATGTACAACAACATCAACAACATCTCTACCTTTCAGAAGCAAGAACACCGTCATATACATTCCTTCATATCTCATACTCAAAGTTCAAAGATACACTTCCGCAACTCTGATAAATCAAAGAACTTCCTCAAATCATCAAGTTGTTGATCAAGACAAAAGTTCTACATGAGGAAGATTGTAAGTTGTCAAGAAAGTATGAGTATATTGGTCAGAAGCTTTAAAAGACAAATCAAGATGGATTCACGGTAAAGAATGATGATATGAAAAGATCTCAAAGGCAAAGACAAAAAGGAAAATGGAAAGATCAAGATCAAGATCACTAGAGCATGATTGGAACAAGACCACTATTACACAACAAGACTCAAGACAAACAAGCATTAAAGTTCAAAGATCAAAGTCATAAGAGAGATCTCAATGATCATCCTTTAGGGGGAGATTGTTACGAATAGAAAGTGATGATCATTAATGCAATCAAAGAGAGATCTCAATGATTGTCCCTTGGGGGAAGATTGTTATGATTGATAAAAGTGACGATCTTATTGAGATAAGAGTCTTGTAATAAATAGAGAAATAATATTGTGTAATAGGTTAGGTGATAGGCTCGTGACTTAAATAAAGTCACGAGACTCGTCAAATAGCAAAAATCTAAGAAACAAGAGCTCCTTGCTCTTCCTTGTAATTGGGTATAAATACCCCACCACCACCTCATTAGGAGGTGTGTCTTCTAATCTCATTATAATCTTTCTCTAATCCTCCTCCTCCCTTTTTCTCTCTCTACTTTCTCTCTCTAGACTAAACACTCTATTGCTTATTGATCTTGAATTTCAGACCTAACAAAATCTAAGAGCTAAGACTATTGTCATTTAAGAAAAATGAGTCTGTGTATGAGAAAGATATAAAACTCTTAAAATGTGAAATCTATTTAAGAGATTTAGATATTACAGAGTTTAAAAGGAAGTTAGAGTTGGCTACAAAAGAAAAGGATGAGGTTCAACTTATAGTACAAAATTTGAAAATATCATCAAAAAGTCTAAGTAAACTTCAAGATAAGTCATATTAATGGATAATGTTAATGATTAGGGATTAAAAATGTTGTCCCACCTCCCTATACTAGGAATTTTATGCCACCAAAACCTGATTTAGTTTATCCTAGTCTAGATGATTTTGTAGAAGTGAATGAGTCTATTAGTGAGTCTATAGTTGAAAAGCCTACTTGCAAGACTAATGAACCTAAGACTGCGAGAAAGAAAATGGAGCCGCATCAATTATAGAGGTAATGGTATCAGATAGTGATGAACAAAATGTAACCAACTGTATAAAACATTTTGAGATTTTTAATAAACATAATTTTTGCTAAGATTAAACTTTGTTAAGTCACTAACAGTAAATCTCCTAGGAAAACATCAATGAAAAAAAAAGGCAAAACACGACATAGTCCTAAAGGGAACCAGCAAAAAGCTAGAACCAACAGTAGTCTCAAAAATTAGGGAGTGATTTTTTGAGATGTTTCAACAAAGCTTGTCATATGTGTGTTAGTTTTGATCATTAGAAGAATGATTGCACTAAACTGGGTAAAATAATGGAAGATTGCAAAACTAGTTTGGACCCATGTTCAAAGGGTGCACAAACAGAAAATCACTAAATAGAACTCGACCACAGACCAAACAGAAACAAGGTTACCAAGAACATCTTAACTAGGTCTGCCCAAAATCACATAGGAACAAGCATCTAATACCAGTTACTACTGATCAAGACCAAGAATAGCAATGAATAGATTGCCGGACCATAAAAAAATGGTATTAATAATGCATAATCACCTGCTAGCAGGCCCTTTAACAAAAACATCATACAAATCAACTGTAATTTACTAAAAAAAGGTTTAATACTGTTAAGGGAACAAGGGTTAATACTGTTGGTAGGCAAAAATTTAGTTACTTAGTTGCTGTTAAGGTCAACAAGTGGAAAATGATAGATACGCCCTCACATTTTGGTTAGGAGAACAAAGCACAAAGTTTTAGACCAATTCCTCCAAAAATAATGTGCATCCAATGTCCTTTTAAAAGCTTTAACTATATTGATAGCACAATGCAGATCTAAGTCAGTAATAGGCTTGGGGTCTCACACAAAAGAAACTAATTTTACTACCATTATGTGTAGGGCAATCCACAGTAAGATTTGAAGGATAAATGAGTGATTGACAGTGGATGCTCTAGGTACATGACAGGAGACAGATCATATCTTACAGATTATGAAGAAATTGATGGAGGATTTGTTGCCTTTGGAGGTAATTCAAAGGAGGTAAAATACTAGAAAGGTAAAATAAATTGGTAAATGTATTTTGAGATGTGGTATTTTTGTAAAGGAACAAAGAGTTTAACCTTTTCAGTGTCTTACAAATGTGTGACAAGAAGAATAGTGTTCTTTTTACTGATACTGAATATGTTGTTCTATCTCCAGACTTTAAGTTAAGTGATGAAAGTCATGTTTTGATTAAAGTTCCTAGAAAGGATAACATGTACAGATGTTGATATTAGAAAAGAAAGTTATACTCAATGGGGGGTGAGGTCTCACTTTCTCCTTTGGCAAAGGCCACACAGATGAATCTAATCTTTGCATAAGAGCATGTAACATTGGTATGTGTGTTAATTTAACCCATACATTTGTGAACCTCAAAACCGGACTTAAATAACTAAAAACATACCAAAAATACATTGTATTTGTATGTTTTGCATTTGTATTGTGCAGGTAATGGATATCCAAGAAAAGGACAAAAATCGAAGCCAAATCGACAAAACCAAGCACGAGAACGGAAAGAGCGTAAAAGAAAAGTCAAGTCAAAGCCAAAAGTCAACAAAAAGCCAAAGTCAAATCAAGTCAAAGTCAACCCCGGGAAGTGGATTCGGAAAGAGCATCGAAAACAGAGCCCGAAAATCTAAATTGCCAAAAGTGGGCCTACCCGTACCCATCTAGTGGGCCCGGGACAGCCCACTTATACCTTATTCACCCTTAAACCTTAACAAAAGCCCAAGTCCTTTTAAAACTACTCCCGGCCTAAACACCAAGCCCAACGTCCTTATAACTCCACTCCTGTTAAATCCCTACCCTTTATAACACCCCTGTTAGTTATTTAAGGACTAACGGTGCAAACCAAACCCAAACTCCAAGGACCAAAGATGCACCAAACAAGTACTTTCCCTGCAATACAATGTATAACTTTCAGGGACCTTTCCTGACATTATCCAAACTTTAAAATAACCCGGGAACACTGTTCATCTTCTTCAGTACCCTGTCCTCACTACCCGCCAAATAACAGACAACACTATTCCCCTTTCTTCTCCACTTTGTCTACACACCCCACACCTTATCCCACCAATTGCCACCTTGGCAATCCCTCCAATCCCCATTCGTTCAAGGAAAATGACAAGGATTTAAGGGCTTTGATCATACAACTTGGGGAACACTCAATTTGGACGGCTAAGATTGATTTGTGACCTCTCTCACACAACAAGCACACTTGCAAAGCCTCTCAGCAAAGAAGCACAAGACCTAGAATATTCTTAAGCTTAGTATAAATAGGTCTCATTGTAAGCCTTTGGGCACTTAGTCTTTTTAACCTATGTATTTTCAGCTTACTTTTTAGTCTTAAATTACTTAATATACTTGTGTTTTTTCCTTGTAATGTTTAAATCCAATGAAATTTGAAGTTTGGTCTAAATCTGTATTCGAAGTTTTAAAGCTCACTTATGTTTTAAAAACTCCTTTATAAGCTCTCGCATAAGCTCACATAACCTGTTTTAAATCTTACTAAAGCTTCTGACTTTAGCACTATAAGTTTTTCAATAACTTATAGTGCCTAATTCCACTTTTTAAACTAAAAAAGAAAAAAAATCACTCAAAAAGCTCTTGGATGATAAGCTTGAAATGGAAGGGCTTATGTTATTTACTGGCTTGTGTAAACAAGCCAGAGCTTGTTGATAAGCTCTATTGAGCCTTTGTGTCCTTGTTTAAGCAAAGGACAAAGGTACACCCTCTTTTTCCATTTTTAGCTTATTTGCATTTTTAGCTTATCATTTGCTTAGTATTGCTTATTACCTGTTTTTATTTGTTTGTTTATACTTATTAATGCTGTTTAATGCTTATGTATGTTTGTTTCATGTTTCTATATCATTTGTGCAAGTAATCTTAAAATTTGTCCATTTAAGTTTTTGAAATTGCATAATCTTTAATCTTGTTGTTGATGCTTATTTAAGTGTTAAAAGCTGTTTAGGCTTGTTATAAGCTATTTATAATCTGGTCTTCAGGTTTTGTTCACTAAAAATCAAATTATTAAGTTAAAATTGGTAAAAACAGTTTTAAAGGGGTGTTTGGTTTAACTGCTTAAATGGGTCAAAGTGGGTTAAAATTGCAATTTGACACTTAAGTCAGTTTAGTTTCGCTTAAAGTGGTCTTAAAAATCAGTTTGTTGAAGTTTTTAAGTAGTAAAACTCATTTTAAGGTTATGAGGAGTTGTGGTTTGAATCTATTGGTTTAAGCTTATCTCTTTTGCTTATTTGATTAGGATCTTGCTTATAGTCATTTTGTGAAGTTTTTGTGTTTATGAATGTGTTAAAATATGTTAGAAACAAAGCTCTATAGCCTGCATTGTTTGCTTTATGTTTTACCAAAACTGTCATAGATTACTAAGTATTCAAAAAGATTGAGAAAATGCTTTTTCATTTGCTTATTGTTGCTTATTGTGAATTTCAAACTCTTTTTTGAGTGTTGATTATTGTTTTTTAAGGTCTAAGCTTAATCTGTTTGTAGTTTATTTGTTCATAAGGATCTGTTTGTGTGCTTATTTTTAAGCTCAAAAGTGTGGATTTGTTAAGATTGCAAAGTTTTGAAAATTTTGTCTAAGTGTTGAATCTATGTGAGATAGCCTTTTCATGAAGCTTTTTAAGTGCTTAATTGAATTTCAAAATGCTTTTTCATTGTTGCTTATTGTAGCTTTTTGGCCAATCTTTCTAGTGGTATAAGCCACTAAGCCATAAGGATCCTTTTGCTAGCTTATTTTTAAGCTAGAAAAGTCCCTATTGGCCTTTTTGCTTATCAGTTTTGGCCAAAAGGTTCATTTGCTTATTTAAGCGTATCTACTTATTGCATTTGCTTATTCTAGGTTAGTATAGCTTATTAGGTTAGTATAAGTCCCCTTTAGCTTATTTTCCTTTAGTTTAGAGCTTATTTAAGCTTATTTACATTTTAGCTTAAAAATTCTATGTTTTATAGCTTTTTGAGTTTTTTGCCATTCTAGCTTATTGTAGTTGCTTATTTTTGTTCTTAAGAGTTTTTTAGATATGCCTTATCATCTATTTTAGCTTAATTCTCTTTTTGGTTTGCTTATTAGTGCTCAAATTTGCAAACAGTTAGCATTTTAAGTGTTTGAGTATAACTTAACTTATTCTGTCTTATTTAGCTTATTTTAGTGCTTATTTGTGTTTTATAAAAAAGGTTTCTTTGTAAAAAGTGCTTATTTTTAAGTGAACTTAAAAGTTGTAAAAAATGAAAAACAAAAACATTTGGGAGTTGGGGAAGCCCCGGGTGAGCAAGGCTCGAACCTGGGACCTCAACCCCACAACCAAACGTTTTACACAACACACACACTACCAACTCGCCCTGGGGTCTTTTTCGTTTTATATTTGCAAAATCTATCTTTTATACACGTTTTAGGCTTTTTAGTTTATAAGCTGTTTTCAGCTTATATCACAACTTATTCGATAAGCTGTTTTCACAAGCTTATTTTTCCTAGATTCCTCACTTTTCAAGCTACTTTTCATGATTTTTCCTGTTTTTTATAAATTGTTTAGCATTTTTTATATTTAATTTTCATTAAAATCATTTTTAATTCATAAAAAATTATAAAAAAGTCAAAAAAATATAATTCTTTTTTAGAAAATTTTATTTTAACATTTAGGACCTAGGAAAATTAGATTTGCTTTCGTAGGGTTAAAATTGCAAAATTTTGATTTTTAAATATCGGGATTGACTCCCGTTCACATTTTTAGTGTTTTTAAGCCCTAATCGCCTTCGTTTTTGGTCTAGTTTTTCTTTGCCCTATCTTTTTAGTTAATTAAGACTTATAAAAACCAAAAAGATCATTTTAGGACTTAATTTTGTTAATTTAGGGTTTTTAGGTTCCGTTTAAGATTTCCGTTTTGCGTTTTTAGTTAAAATTTGTCTTGCCTTAAGTATTTTTAAGTTTTTGCCTTAGTTTTCCCGTAGTTTTAGATAACCAATATCAATCTTGTTCTATTCAAGCATCGATTCTCAAAACGACTCTCGACTTTCAATTGCATTCCTCGTTGGGGAAACGACCCGGGAATTCAGCTTCCCGGTTTATTATAATTGAGATTTTTTTTATTCTTACACCCTCTGTTTTATATATTTATAAGTATATTTTATATATATTTATTATATATTAAGGGTTGGATCCGAATTGATCAATTTTTGGCGCCGCTGCCGGGGAGGAGTGTATCCGATTGTTGAAGCCGTTTGAAAATTTTTGTTTGAAGATCCTTCCGTGTGAAGTTATTTTGTTTATTTTCTTATAAAAAAAATATACCAAAAGATTTTTCTTTTATTTAGTATATAAAAACAAGAAAAACCAAAAATATAAAAACATTATCCATAAAAGAAATAAAATAAAAAATTCACCAAGTTGGTAAAAGAACACCAACAAATAATACTTTCAACTGAAGTATTATCCATTAATAAGTTCTCGAACCAAAGATCAAAAACTTACCTTTTGTGTCTCTCGCGACGTACGGCTCACCTTTGAAAGTTAAACAAACTCCTTTGTGCATTTTTCTTTTGAAGAGTTATCGAGAAGCGAGTTGATGATTAGTTTATAAGAACTTACTCCTTGTCCGTTTTAAAAACATTGTTGGAAAAAAAAAAAAAAAAATACCGTTTTTTTTGTTGGTGTTAATAAACCAAAAAAAAAATCCAAAAAAATAGTATAAATTTTCTTTAAATTATAGTGCAGCTCACATAACCGTTCTCAATCTCGTAATTCTAACCGTCAACAACAACAAGTCAATCCGACTTTTGTTGAACCATTTAATCTTGTTGAACCAATTGAAAATCAAGCTCCTCCCGTAGTTACGATGGACGATACTCGTACTATGGCTCAATTGCTCGAAGCACCCCCCCCCCCACCGTGGTTTTTACAAGGATGCATCGTTGTGCCCGATAATCTCCAAATCTCCGCGGACAACTTTGTAGCTTAAGCACGGGTTTTGCTTACCCTCATTCAAAACAAACAATTCTTCGGACATGACAAAGAAGACCCTCATGCTCACATCCGTTATTTCAACAAGATCACTTCTACGATGAAGTTCCCGAACGTCCGATTACTCGAAAAAGCTTATGCTTTTCTCAGATTCTCTCAGGGGTGCAGCCCGGATTTGCTTGAAAAAGAACCCCCTCGATCGATTCACACATGGGATGATCCTTGTTTCCAAATTCATCAACAATTCTTCCTCCCTTCCATACAACAAATCTTTGAAACTAAAATCCATGAGATTTCAAACAACGATTTGAATGAAACTTTTCTATGAGGCAGGGGACCCGATTCATGATCTTCTTCGGCAATGCCACATCATGGATTTCGGATTACATCACTTCGATACTTCTATAAATGCTTTTGAACTCTAATGATCAGATTCGTCTGAATTCCCGCCCGCGGATGGTAACTTTTTGGATAAATGCCCCTTTTTGCCTAAGAATCATAGAGAGCAAATCCAAAGTTCGTAATTCACGTAACAAACCGGTTGTTTCCAAAGTGAGTTCGAGCTCTTCCACCCCCGGTATTTCTCCCGATGTTGCCGAACTTAAAGATATGGTGAAAGCCTTGCTTCTCGATAAGAAAAATCAAAACCAAGCTCCCGCTCCCGTGAAAGCGGTCTAGGAAAGTTGTGTTACTTGCGGTGGAGCTCATTTTTATCGAAATTGTCCCGCCACCGATTGCAACGTTTATCATGACAATATTCAAGAGTATGTTTCCCAAGCAGCCGTTACAACCAAGGAAATAACCAAAACCGTTACAACCAAAACCAAGGAAATAATTACAACCAAAGCCACATTTATCAACCACCAATTAATCAACCCCCGGTTCACCAAGCTCCACCTTACCAAGATCCGGCTCTGTAAACATGATTCGCGTTTATGTATATATATAAAATAACACAAATGCAAATCTCAACCAAATGCCCTTAACCAAGGCAAAAGGTCAAAATCTACACAAAGGGATTAAATATATAAGAATCAATTATAAAAAGATTCCGGAAGAGATATTCCCGGGTCGTATGTCCCAACGAGGCTGCAATTGAAAGTAATCCTGGTTTGATGAGAAATTGAATGATGGAGAATATTTAGATATGATGGAAACACTGATATAATTACAACTAAAATTAATTAAATAAAACCTAATATAAACTACGGGAAACAATATAGGAGAAATGGGATCTTAAAAACTTACGGGAAACAAAATTATTAACGGGAAATCCAAAATTATTATCTAAACTAAAATAACGGGAACCAAAATCAGGTATCGGGAAACCTAAATACTAAAAATTAAGAAAATAAATGCTAAATTAAATTAAAAATCAAAATTAAATCCTAATTAAGTTAATTTGAAAAATAAAGAAAACTAGAACTAAAACGGAGGTCGTTTGAATGCTAAAAAACGAAAAAGAAACGGTATAAACGCACTCGGTAAAACGTCTAAGACTGAAATTTTAAGAAAAATTAAGCCTACACTCAATTTAATATTTTCCTAGACACTAAATGACAAAAAAAATTTTATAAAAAAGAAAAATATTTTTAATTAATTTTTTGATTTTTATAAATTTTTAAAGATTAACAACCTAATTAAAACACGAAATATAAAAAGACAAAAAATAAAAGTCTAAAAAATTCTGAAAAATAAAATTAAATAAAAGAAAAAGTTAACACTTCTAAAAATATAAAAATGCCCAAAAAGTTACTCGTTGAAATAAAAAGTAATTAAAACTAATTAAAATTAACCTAATTTATATTAATTAAATCAAATAAACTAACAGCTACAATTAGTAAGTGGACTAACAGTGAAAGGACGAAGCAAGGACTAACGAGGTAAACAACAAACTTAACAGTGGGGACTAACAATTATAACTATAAAAGAAAAATTACACAAATGGCCCTGATTGGACTCCCCGATAACAAAGCAAGACCAAAGTGCTTATTATCAAAAAAGCTATAAAACAAAGTTGTTAAGGGCTCAAGGTCAGGCTTTTTTTTAAAAGCACGTTATGCATTTTACTGCACTAAATTAAAGCTAGAACTTTGAGGTTTTGGACTGACAGAAGCTAATAAGCTTATAAGCATATTTTTCTTTCTTATTGGTATTTAAGGCTGCAAATAACACAACTAATGGGAGACAGTTAATAAGGAGAGGGGAGTCCTAAATAAGCTAAGGTTTCTAGAATAAGCCCTAAAATAAGCTGGAAATGAGATAAGCTATGCTGGCAGTTTATAAAAAACAGAAAAAGGCCTACTTAAGGCCTAAATTAAGCTAACCTAGAAAGGGAGATAAGCTATAAGATTTTGGGAGCTTAAAGAACTAGTAATAAGCTGCATATAAAAGCTAAAATAACTAAGTGCTAATTAAAAATTGGCAAGATAAAGAGTGCTAATCAGGTGCTCAGCACCGGGAGGAGATTCACACTGAGTTCTTATTTGGCTTATGAAATAAGCCAAAAATTGCTTTTTTTCCCCAAAAAATTCCAATCCAAACAATTTATATTAATGGCTACTTGGCTTATTTCCAAAAAATAAGGGTCTAGAAAACAATATAAGCTGCTGATATTGCAGCTTAAAATTGAGGGTTTTTTTTAAAAAAAAAATTGCAAAGCCAAACTTTGACTTATATTGTCAAAGTAAAAGGGACAGCAACAAGGATCCTTAAAAAAAACAATTTAGGTGACTTGAATAGCTCAAAAATGGTACTTAAGCTGTTTCCCTCAGCTAAGTGGTTGTTGCCTTATTTTTCTTGCTAAGAAAACCTTGACAGAAAATGAAAGAGCGAAAAGCTTCATTTTTTTAAACTGAAAAATATAACACTTTTGCTAATTCCACCCACACACTCAACTCAGCCAAAAGTGGGCTGAGTATGTTTGACCCACTCCACATACAAACAAACGAAACCCTTTTGACAATTTTTGCCAAACACCCCTTTAAAGTAATGAATTTTTAATGTAATTCGGGTTTTTATCCTTTTTTAGTGAAATGAAGGCCGAGATAAATATAATAAGTGGAAGATAGATCACTTATAACACTTTTTAAAACAACTTACAACAGATATATCAACTAACATTAAACTTAATTTCAACATTAAAAAACAAGAAATTCTAACTTTTTATTACAACTGAATTAAATACAGCATAAGCATATTCAAATGAACTGGATTACACTAAGATGCTTAATAAAAGACTTTTAAAAGTAAAATTACACTAAAACGTATATAAAAAGGGTGTGGTTTTCGGCTTGCTCTTTTTTCTTTTATAGAAGCTCTCAGCCTTCACTTGGTCTTGGGATGAGCTTGTTGTGAGCATGCAATGTCCCCAAGGTAATCCTAGCCTTCCATTGGCTTCTCTCTTCATTCAGCCCTGGTGGGGTGCGGGCTTATGTGTATTGCCAAACAAGGAAGGTATAGGTGTAATGGGGAGGTTGGGAAAAGGTGAGGGGTAGGCTGGGAAGTTACTAGTTGTGGTATTGGCCTAGAAACCTATGGAGAGGCGTGTATGGGTGTTTGCGGGAAGGTGGTTTGTACATTATGTTCAGGGTTTAAACGAAAAGAAATGGGGAAGAGGCAAAAACAACCCCTCAACTTGCTTTTCTATTTCATTTTCCCCTTTTTAAAGTCCGAATTTCATTATAAACAGGTTCAAGTATTACACATTGGTCCCTCTGTTTTTATAAAAAATAAAGAATTAAGAAGGATTATGAAATCGCAAAAATGGTCCTCTAGTTTTTATAACTAAAAGAATAAAGAAAGGTTTTGAGACAATTACAAAAACATCCCTAGGCTTTAAAAAATTGTAAAAGAACATTGCCAATTGGCAGTTTCAGTCCCTGGACTCTTTTTAGCTCTTTTTCTTTATAAAATACTTTTGAAAATAACACAACAAGCCCTTATGGTTTTGTAAAAAGGTTATTGGGCTTGGGTTTTGTGTATTGGGCCCAATTGGGTTTGTGGGCTTGTATTGGGTCCCACTTGAGAGGTGGGCTTAGTGTATTGGCTTTTTAAGGCCCAATAAGTTCAAGTGGGTTTTGTGATGTACAATGGTGAGATTATGGCTGTAACGGGGCTAGGATTGGCCTGCAAAGTCTTCACCTTCTTTGTCAATTGCACACAAATGTGCTGTTTGAAATTGATTGAAGGGCCCAATTGGTCTTCACAGCTTCATAATTATACTAATGGCTTTCCTTGTCCCTTCATAAGGTTTATAGATTGGCATCCAATAGATTCTTTATTCCAGGCTATCCGTATGACTGCTGAATCATTAATATTGGACCTGACTTTGGCATTTTGGACTTTGGCCTTGATTTGCACATCTTTTCCATTCCATGCTCAGTTTTGTCATGTTGGCTCTATTTCTCTTTCTGCCCTTTTTGTGATATCCAAACTTCCTTGCACAATACAATGCAAAACAAACATATATTTGGCATTTTTTGTCTGTTTTTGGTCATTTAAGCTCGTTTTTTAGAGTAACAGATATTGTAATTAACACATATCAATCCCCCAAACTAAGGTAAATGTTGTTGTCCCACACGCGCAATGTAATGAAGTAAACATGTAAGCCCGAGTTTCACCATTCTGAATTACTCTAACTACAACTAAAATTTTAGGATTTTCCTCATTTTTAACTAATTTGAACTTTCTTTATTTATTAACACTGGATCATAGAATGAGAAGCCTCCTAGAGTGAATCTACGGATGTCCTGACGATAATTTTCATCGTTCCTCGAATTTTCACAAGTCCAAAGCTAACAATAAACAAGATCATTGTTTGATATAAAGTTTATATGTTAAGCTCATACTTAATGACTTGTGAATTTTCAACCCCAACATGGATATACAATGAATGTTGTACTCATTATTATTTAACCATAGACCAACTTATTTTCATAGTCATAATACTAAACGACTCATGACTCAAAGCAACAACTTATTAAGACTTCGTAACTTGATTTCGAGATTTAAACTTTAGAACTTTTTGCAACATTTTCAACATCATAATCATAAGTTCTTAAAGCTAGGAATGCGTTGCATAGTTTGAACCCCTACCTCGTGGTTAACGGAGTAGGATATCACAACCAACGACCGGTGTTCTTAGTTTGAAAAACCCACCCCGGTTGTCTAGCGTAGTGGGAATCACATATACCTTATCCTAATATGCTAAGGATTGGTGTCATAGGTTTGAACCCTCACCTAGACCTTTCTTCCAAGTAAGATATCACCCACAACCAAATCCTAGAAGTAAAGAACGTCTTAGATTGAACCCCCACCCTTCGTTGGTTACCGGAGTGGCAGGATATCAACGACACATCTTTTACTTGCTCCATAATATCAACTGCATGCTTCATTGGCAAAATTTCAATATTCATGCATTTTGCATTCACATTTCATTCATGCTTCTTGGCATTTATCTTTTAAATCACTACAAAATCTCGCTTTGAAAACTCAGTTACTAAATTTGAAGCTGTTTCTAAAAACAGACGATTGACTTAGTGTTGAATTAAATTGAGTACGTTATGATTTAGGGTGGATTAGAAATGCACGGGAGAGAAAACCCCAAGTTACTTGTATAAGTTTTTTTAGAAGAATCTTGCTTGGCACATAAACTTATATTTAACTCTATCATTTCTCGTTCTTCACATTATTAAAATTCAAAGCTATAGAATTCGTGAAAGCTTGGCCTAAAGGAACTAGCTAGGGCTCAACACGCCCGATCGAGTCAAAAATTATTCTTATTCTACCCAAAAGAAAAGCAAAACTGCGACAAAACACTTATTATATTTTAAAACTTTTTCCAATTTTCATGTTTGGTATTTTGGTGTAAAAACTGTCTAACGATGGTAACAATGCTGCAGGAAACAATCAAATCGAAGATACCCCCCCAAACTAGAACTAAACATCGTTTTCACGATTTTGAAGTGTATTACATTAATCCTAGGCATTTATGAGTTAAGCCATAAAGAATAAAACGTTAGTCGATAAGATTAGGAATTCGGATTCCCAAATGAAAGCTAGGATGTGAAACTCTTCTGAATGACAAAACTGGAGAGTCTCACAATCCGCAAACCCTGGACAAATAAACAATAACAACAACATGGAAAAACAAGGGTAATTGGAAAAGAACAACTATCTCACGAAAATAACAACACTTATTTATATCACAACTAACAAACTGATAAGCATGGTGGCCCTCCACGAAGCGCATGTTTATGGGTCCATGCTTTGACCCATCACAAGATTTTATTGATCCTGGGGAAAGTTTGGAGAACGGAACTACCAATGTGTACGTTCCCTCCATCGAAGTGCTGACTACCGCATGACCATTCACTTTGAAATTTGTCCCGTTGGCTGAGAAGCTCAACTGCCGTAACGGAAAAACTCTAGTGATGTGAAAAGGGCCATTCCCACGGACATTTAGTTGCCCGAGAAAAATCTTTTAAAATCTGGAATATAAAGAGTAGGACTCGATCACCAAAAGTTGAAAAACACGTTTTTTGATCTTGGAGTCATGGAGCCTCTTTGTTTGGCCTTGTAGATCAAAGATTCTCATAGAAGGATCCACGAAGTTCATTAAGTTCATTGAAGTTGAACTATTCCGTGATCACCCTACATTACATGGGGGAGGATTCGAAGTTTGCTTTGTTTTAAAGGCCCATAGGCTTTGTGCTCAAGCTCGATCGAAAGATGGCATGCCATTCCATACACAAGCTTGTAAGGAGTACACCCATGGGTGTTTTGTAAGCTGTGCGGAGGCCCATAGTGCAACTCATCTAGTTTGTGCCGACCAGGAGGCACGGTTTTCAACCTATGGTCCTTTTAAGATTCTTGTTCAAGCCACGACTTGAAACTTCCACTTGCCCACTTGTTTGTGGTGAATAAAGCGGTGGAGAGACGGTGAGTAAACTCCATATTTTCGCATGACCAAGCAAACTTGACATTACAAAAATGGGTTCTCGCGATCACTTAATGATTGCACGGGGACAAACCAAAATCTGGCGAAGAGAGAATTTCAGAAATTTGCAAACTACTCGGCACATTGGTGGGAGCGCTTTCCGCTTCAAACCCATTTGGGACAAAAAGGTCGACTTAGCCACGAGAAATATACTTGTTCCGAGGCATTCGTGAAGACTGAAACGGGCCATAAAGTCGATGCCAAATTGTCAAAGATTCACAAACTTGGGATGGAGTTTTAGGCATTCAACACGTTTTGAAGTTTATTCCTTGACGTTGGCACGAGTCACAGTTTTTTGACAAACTCGTGGGCATCTTTATAGATGGTGGGACTAGAAGAAACCGGATGTCAAAGATCTTTTGGCTTTGAGGTTGCACCATGATTCCCCCGTGTGTCATTTGTGGCACGCTGAGAGAATCTCACGAGCTTCATTGCCGTGCACCACATCGCCTGATCACTTGATCCGCACAAATTTTAACAAGAAGAGGGGTCGTCCCAGAATAGTGTTTAAACAACTTTGAAAAACTTGTTTTCTGCTTTGGGATATATCGACAGCCCTTCACAATGAATCTACCCATGGTAATTTGCAAAGTCGGTAAACAAAAAAACATTTAAAAACAAAAGGGGGGGGGGGGGGGGGGGGGGGGGGGGGAAAAACCAAAAAACACAAATAAACAACAGTAATATAAAATAACCAATTAATATTGTGATACATTTTAATATGGAATATCAAAAAACTAGGGTTCTAGAATCTCCACGAAAGGTCACCATAGTTAAACGTCTCAAGAGGAAAAAAAAACTTCATATCTCTTTAGATCATTGACGTTTAATCGGGTTTTTCCAATCTGGACAGATGATCGGTACTAAATTGCGAGTTCTCGGATCCTTAGTATCAAAACTTTGAATTCAAATTCTTGAGGAGAGAACCCATCGGAGCATCTCGCCTGCATCCTTTTTTGCAAAGAGATACTTAAGCGGAATGGTCCCGAATGCACAATGCTTTTGTTTCAGATGAGGTAAACCCTGAATTTCTCGAAAGCATACACTATGGCAAGTAATTCTTTTTTCAGTCGTAAAGTGTAGTTCGTTTGTTTCTTCAATCAAGGTCTTACTAGCATAGTGGATAGGCCGAAAATGTTTCACATGACGTTTGCCCTACACCCAAAACTTCACGCTATGCGAAATCGCTTGCATCGCACATAGCTCAAATGAAGGTCCCAGTTTGAGCAATCAAGATTGGAGCTCCGTAAAGTCTATCTTTCAATGTTTGGAAAGCTCGAATGCAGTCATCGGAAAAGATGAATGGAGTATTCTTCTCAAGGAGATAGGTCATTGGTCGGGATATTTTTGAGAAATCCTGATGAACCCCAGCGGTAAAACCCGCATGACCGGAAAAACTCCAATTCCTTGAACTGTGGTGGATGAGGTAATTTTGCAATGAACATCGATTTGCTTTGTCAACCTCAAACCCTTTCTTATAAATATTACAGGCCGAGACAATGCTCTCTTTGACGCAAAAATGGCTCTTTTCCCAGTTAAGACTAAGTTGGTGTCTTCACACCTTTGAAGCATTGGTCTAAACGGGAGAGAGCAGTTTAGGAAGAAATCCCAAAGACCCCGAGAAGACATCCATAAAACTTCCATCGTCTTCTCAACCATGTCATGAAAGTTGCAACATACATCGTTGAAACGGCCTGGACATTGCATAAGCCGAAAGGCATGCGACTAGGCAAACGTTCCGTATGGGCCAATAAAGTAGTCTTTTCTGATCACGGGGGTCATGGGGATTTGGAAATACCCGGAGAAACCATCGAGAAACAGTAGTATTCATTCCCCGCTATCTCTCAAGCATTTGGTCCATGGAACGGTAGAGGGAAGATGGTCTTTACGGTGGCTTCATTTAACCTTACATAGTCCAATGCACACTATGCACACACCGCCATCCGGTAACCAACGAGTTGAATCACTCGATAATCCTCTTCATTAACCACAGTTAATTTCCTCCCTTCATTGGTAGCATCAATTACCGTCTACTACCAGGGACTGTCGGAGATAGGGTAAATCAATCCTAGGCTTCGAGAAGTTTTTCACCATCCTTTTTAATAACATCGTGGATTTTAGGATTTACTATTCTTTGATGTTGGACTGCTGGAGCATAGTCCCTCTTCCATAAGAATCTTGTGGTACAAATTCCCGGTGATACCTCTGAATGTCCGAAAGTTATCCAAGCAGAGCTCCATGTTGGACTATATAGCACTTTTATTACGAGAGCGGATTTTTCCTCAACATCCAACTCTATTACAATAATGACGGCAACTGTTTGTCAGCCCCCAAAATCATACTCGAGATGGGGAGGCAGTTTCCTTGGATCAACCTCGGGAGGTTTCATGAACGGAAGGTTTTCAATGGTTTAAGCTTACAGAGTTTGAGCTCATTTCCTACCTCAGGCATTTATTAGTTATGATTGGGAAGTGGGGGTGGTGGTTTCACTGTTCAAAAATTGCTTCTAGAAGCAGGATGTCCCCCTCAGGATCATAGTAGAATGAATATATGCTGGACAATCCGATCATCTGCTTAGACCAGGAAAGAGTCGCTTCTTCGAGAAGCAGGAAATCACTAACCCCAAAGGAGTTAGGGTAGAAGAAGAAGTAGCAACAATTGAAATCAAAAATACGGAGTGGAATTTCCCTCGCGATGATAACACTAAAACCAAGAACATCTTGATAGTATTCCTCACAAGCCATATCAAAGACGACAATCTTGCTTTGCCGTCATGGTGAGTGTAATTGGCCGATATCTCGAAGTCTGATCCAAATTGTAAGTGAATGGCTTCAACTTCCTATTCTAAGAGTTAATATCACGCCTTGGCACAATCAATCAACGAGCAACGACCGAGACATCTTAAAGAAGCACCCGTCCCGAGAATTACAGGACACGGTCTGGCTTCAAAAATCTTACAACCACAAAGTCGGCTGGAAAGTGAAATACACTAACTTTAACGGAGATGTCTTTTGCAATTCCCATTGGTTTAGAAATTGATCGATCCGCAAGTTCGAGTGTCATGCAAGTTGGAGTAAGATCAGGAAGTGAAAGCTTTTCCCAGACTGAAAATGGCATTAGATTAATGCAAGCACCGAGATCGTCCTAATGCTAAGCATTCATCCATAGTCCCTGGAAATCCACGAATTAATCAGGAACTGCGGGTCTCATTTTTCTGGTAAACTTGTTCAAAGATGACCGCCGAACAATGATCATTTCACAATCATCGAAGTTCGGAGCTAGGAACAAGGGTTCATTGGTAGTTCGAGCCACTTCATAAGTTTCTCTTAATCGCGAAGTAAAGATCTTAGAGTCGAGGCGAATTTGGCATCAAAACAAGAGCATCCCGAAAAGCTAATCTCGAAACTCATCTCTTTGAAGATTCATAGAATATGTCGATTTGGGTTTATTAGCTTGATTACGGCCTTTTTCATTAACACGCTCGAATGATATGGAAGAGAAACATGAAGGTTTAGTGTTTGGTACGGAGCAACAACAGGTGATCAACAATGGCTCAAAACTGGAGTTGTGATTGGTTTCAGGACCTACCGAGGTTGACGGCTGCGGTACTTTGTGAGCAAGAAGGGTGCACTAGGTCCCTTTGTCACCTCGGGTATTTGGCTTCACTACTGAAGAAGTAGGAAATTGGGGTCCTGATATGCAAACACCCGCTTCGGGTATGATACCTTTTAAGTCTTCTCTAGGTTGTAACTGTGTTACCATGTAGTTTCCCTGACCCTGAAGTAGAAGGCGGTATTGGCAGTTAACAAACTTAGCCAGCATATCAGTCAGATTTGCCAGTTTGAGTTTATTCAATTTGTTTGTTTCGATTTGCAATCCTGACCCTAGGTTTGGAGGTTATTGTGCATGCTTCTCATGATCAGCATCTTAGCCTTGATGTAGTTGTTCAAAAATCGATCTTAGTTGACACTGTTGTGTCTGAGACGGGGCTGATAAACTGGAG
The DNA here is from genome assembly GCA_026074375.1 of Tanacetum coccineum. Lineage (NCBI taxonomy): Eukaryota > Viridiplantae > Streptophyta > Magnoliopsida > Asterales > Asteraceae > Tanacetum > Tanacetum coccineum. Next base: position 36,055 of record BQNB010000719.1, on the reverse strand, counting down.
ACTGATTAACCATGGGTCTATGAAGTTGATTCTGACTAAATAGGACTGGTTAAAAATTTCCAACCTCTGTTTTTGGTTGAAAATTGCTCCTCCCGGTTTTTGGTTAAAGTTATTCCCACGATTGAAATTGTTAGCATTTATCAGCTTGAGAGTTTCTGAACGGGTGAAAACCTGGAGTCTAAATATGAATTTGCAACCATTTTGAGTCGGAAATTGGAGCTTACTTGGTTGTAACAGCTGCACGACGGCTTGTGACACATACTCGATGAAATGTTGTCCCGATAAACGTTGCCAGGAGTTGGCTGGACAGATTTTGATGAAATAGGCACCACCGCAAGAAACGATCAACTTAGCTTTCAACTGCTATTGATTTGACAGGTGCAGGCTGGACTTGGAGCATGAAGCTTGGTTCCTTCTTGTCTAGAGCAATGCTCGGACAAATATCCTTAAGTTCAGCAACATCAGATGAAACAGCTTGGTGGAAGAGTTTTAACTTACCTGGCATCAACTGCTTAGCTCGGTTTGACGAACTTTGGACTTGCTCTCAGATGATTTTTAAAACATCTCGCGAGGCATTTGTCCAAAAAGTTCCACTGCTCGAGTTCAATGAAGTCTTGATCATTAATGTTCAAACATTATAGAATGTATCAAGTTGATGCAATTCTGAGAATACCGTGTGGACATGCCCTAAGTAATCATAGAAACGATCCAATCCTCATAAAACATTCATCGAACCTTTGCGAAATCTGGATCTCATTGCCAAGATTCGTCGTTTTAAAGGGGAGGAAAACTGATTGATGAATTTGGATACATAGATCGTACCCAAGTTTTAATGATCGAGGAGGTTCTTTTTCTACCATATTCGGGCTGCTCCCTCGATTAAGAATGAAAAAGCATAAGCGTAATCGTAGCAATGAACATGGGACCCTCTTTGGGAGGTGATCTTGTTGAAGTAACGGTTATAGTCATGCGGGTCCTTCTTGTCAAGACGAGAAACTGTTTGTTTCTGGACAAGATTGATTATACCCATGCTCAAGTTCGAAATTGTTGCCACAATTTCAGGAATATAGGATTGCGTCCTCGTACCCTTCGGGTGGGTGCTTGGAGCAATTGAGCCCATAGTTCGAGTGTCTGCCAATGTGCTCTAAACGGAGGAAACTTCCTGAAATGGTATTCCTATACGAAGAGGTGTTCGATAACACTGCGGTATCTTCTGGTGGAGGAGGATGCTGCTCACTGGGTACTGATAACGAGTGCTCATGCACAAAAATGGAAATAAAAGATGTTTACACTAATTTCTTTTGGATTTTGGATTATATAATATATCACTAATCTATTTTAAACGGACAAAAAGATAGACAACTTAAAGCCAAATAATCGATCTTACTTTACGGTAGCTCTCAGAATGAAAAACGCACAGGTGAGCGGAGGAGTAGGAATAGCGCGAAGCTTATTTCTCCTTTCGGGTCGTAGTTCCTAGGAACAACCCTCCTTATACCCACTTTATAGTTTGTCAATCAGAATGAGGTGAGCCGTATATCGTAAGTGACACAGAAGGCAAGTTTTAAATCTTTGGTTCGATTGGGAACTCAGTAGTTCACCGGAACTTATTATGATAATACCTCAGTGGAGAATATTATATTTTGGTATTTTACCAATTAGTGAATTTTAATTTTTATGGACAATTTTTTTATATTTTTGATTTTTTTTTGGTTTTTTTTTTTTTTTTTAATTTTTATATGATATGTACTAATAAAAAGAAAAGAAAAATATTTTTGTGTTTTTTAATATGATATATTAACAATAAGACAAGTTCAGATCAAAGTCGGATAACAATCGTAGCAAATGCCTCCCCGGCAGCGGCGCCAAAAATTGATTCGCGGCTTTGTATATATATAAAATAACACAAATGCAAATCTCAACCAAATGCCCTTAACCAAGGCAAAAGGTCAAAATCTACACAAAGAGATTAAATATATAAGAATCAATTATAAAAAGATTCCGGAAGAGATATTCCCGGGTCGTATGTCCCAACGAGGCTGCAATTGAAAGTAATCCTGGTTTGATGAGAAATTGAATGATGGAGAATATTTAGATATGATGGAAACACTGATATAATTACAACTAAAATTAATTAAATAAAACCTAATTTAATCTACGGGAAACAGATATAGGAAATGGGGATCTTAAAAACTACGGGAAACAAAATTAGTTATAGGGAAATCCTAAAATTAAATCTATACTAAAATACGGGGAACAGAATCAGGTATCGGGAAACCTAAATACTAAAAATTAAGAAAATAAATGCTAAATTAAATTAAAAATCAAAATTAAATCCTAATTAAGTTAATTTGAAAAATAAAGAAAACTAGAACTAAAACGGAGGTCGTTTGAATGTAAAACGAAAAGAAACGGTAAAACGCACTCGGTAAAACGGGTCTAAGACTGAAATTTAAGAAAAATTAAGCCTACACTAAATTTTATATTTTTCCTAGACACTAAATGACAAAAGAAAATTTTATAAAAAAGAAAAATATTTTTTAATTAATTTTTGGATTTTTTATAAATTTTTAAAGATTAATAACTAATTAAAACTAAGAAAATAGAAAAAGACAAAAAATAAAAGTTATAAAAATTCTGAAAAAATAAAATTAAATAAAGAAAAAGTTAACAATTCTAAAAATATAAAAATGCCCAAAAGTTACTGAATAAATAAAAAGTAATTAAACTAATTAAAATCTAAACCTAATTATATAATTAAATTAAATTAACCTAACAGCTGTCAATTATAAGGACTAACAGTGAACAGGACAGCAAGGACTAACGAGTAACAACATACTAACATGGACTAACAATTATAACTATATAAAAGAAAAATTACACAAAATGGTCCCTGACTTTGCGACCCCGATTACAAAGCAAGTCCAAAGTGCTTATTATCAAAAAGCTATAAAAGCAAAGTTGTTAAGGGGCTCAAGGGGAGTCTTTTTTGTAAAAGCACTTATGCTTTTTACTCACTAAATAAGCTAGAAACTTGAGGTTTTGGACTGACAGAAGCTTAATAAGCTTATAAGCTTATTTTTCTTTCTTATTGGGATTTAAGGCTGCAAAATAAGCTACAACTAATGGGAGACAGTTAATAAGGAGAGGGGAGTCCTAAATAAGCTAAGGTTTCTAGAATAAGCCCTAAAATAAGCTGGAAATGAGATAAGCTATGCTGGCAGTTTATAAAAAACAGAAAAAGGCCTACTTAAGGCCTAAATTAAGCTAACCTAGAAAGGGAGATAAGCTATAAGATTTTGGGAGCTTAAAGAACTAGTAATAAGCTGCATATAAAAGCTAAAATAACTAAGTGCTTAATACAAAATTGGCAAGATAAAGAGTGCTGAATCTAGGTGCTCAGCACCAGGGGAGGAGATTCAGCACTGAGGTGGCTTATTTGGGCTTATGAAAATAAGCCCAAAAATGAGTTTTTCCAAATTCCAATCCCAAACAGATTTATATTAATGGCTACTTGGCTTATTTCCAAAAAATGAGGGTCTAGAAAACAATATAAGCTGCTGATATTGCAGCTTAAAATTGAGGGTTTTTTTAAAAAAAATTGCAAAGCCAAACTTTACTATATTGTCAAAGTAAAAAGGGACCGCAACAAGCGGATCCTTAAAAAAAACATTTTGGTGACTGTGAATGAGCTCCAAAAATGGTATCAGAAGCTGTTGTCCATCAGCTTAAGTGGTTTGGCTTGCCTATTTTTTCTTGCTAAACCTTGACAAAATGAAAGAGCTAAAAGCTCCATTTTAACAATGAAAATTATAACACTTATGGGCTAATTAAACCACACACTCAGCAAAAGTGGCTGGAGTGTGTTTGGACCCACTCCACACTAAAACAACCCATTTTGACAATTTTGCCAAACACCCCTTTAAAGTATGAATTCGGGTTTTTATCCTTTTTTATTTAAGTGAAATAAGGCGCGAATAAAAATATAATAAGTGAAGAGTTGATCACTTTTAAACACTAACATATAACTTTTTAAAACAACTTAAACAGATATAATCAACTAACATTAAACTTTAAATTTCGAACATTAAAATAACAAGAAATTCTTAACTTTTATTAAAACTGAATGAATTACAGCATAAGCTTTTCAAATGAACTGGATTACACTAAGATGCTTAATAAAAGACTTTTAAAAGTAAAATTACACTAAAACGTATATAAAAAGGGTGGTGTATGTCGGCTTGCTCTTTTTTCTTTTATAGAAGCTCTCAGCCTTCAATGTCCCCAAGGTAATCCTAGCCTTCCATTGGCTTCTCTTCATCTCAGCCATTGGTTGGGGTGCGGGTTTTTGTAAATTGTCAACAGGGAAGGGTTATAGGGGTAATGGGGAGGTGGGAAATGGTGAGGGGTAGGCTGGGAAGTGTACTAGGGTGGTGGTTTGGCCTAGAAACCATGGGAGAGGCTGTATGGGTGTATGGCGTAAGGTGTTTGAGTAACAGTTAAGGTTTAGGGGTTTAAAAACGAAAAGAATGGGAAGAGCAAAAACAACCCCTCATCTTTTCTTCTATTTCATTTTTCTTTTTAAGCGATATTTTCAGTTATAACTAGTTTAGAAAGTGACACTTTTGGTCCCCGCGTTTTATAACAAAAGAGTTAAAAGGAAGGTTTGGGAAATTGCAAAAATGGTCCCTGCTGTTTATAAAAAAGAGAAATAGAAAAGGATTTGAACAATTACAAAAACAGTCCTTGGCTTTTAAAATTGTAAAAGAAATGCCAATTGGCAGTTTCAGTCCCTGGACTCTTTTTAGCTCTTTTTCTTTATAAAATACTTTTGAAAATAACACAACAAGTCCCTATGGTTTTGTAAAAAGGTTATTGGGCTTGGGTTTTGTGTTTGGGCTTGTATTGGGCCCACTGGGTTTGGGTTTGGGCCCAATAAGGTACAGGTTTGGTTATTGGGCTTTTTCAAGCCCAATAAGGTTATGAAGTGGGTTTTGTGTGTACAATGGCTGAGATTGGCTGTAACTGGGCTAGGATTGGGCCTTCAAAGTCTTCACAGTCTTTGTCAATTGCACACAAATGGGCTGTTGAAATTGATTGAGGGCCCATTTGGTCTTCACAGTCTTCATAGTTATACTATTGGGCTTTCCCGGCCCATCAGATGGGTCGGGATTGCGTCCAATAGTATTCTTCAGTTCCGGCTCCGGTTTGACTGTTGATTCATCAGTATTGACTCTGACTTTGGCATTTTTGGACTTTGGCCTTGATTTTGCACAGTCTTTTCCATTCCATGCTCAGTTTTGTCATTTTGGCTTGGTTTTCTGGCTTTTTGATGATATCCACTTCCTGCACAATACAAATGCAAAACAAACATATATTTGGCAGTTTTTGTCTGTTTTTGGTCATTTAAGCTCATTTTTAGAGGTAAAAGATATGTGTAATTAAGCACATATCAAAGAGCTCTCTCATGTTCTATGGGCACACCGCACCATGATAAAATCCAGCAATGGAGAAAGTCCATTCTCGTTAACATACGGAACGGAAGCAGTCATCCCAGCGAAAATCAGCATGCCCACACTAAGAACAGCGAAAGTGGACCTAGTGCAAAACAATGAAGCTTTGGAAATTAACCTCGAACTCCTGGAAGAAAAACGAGAGCAAGCAGCAATTAGTGAGGCAAAGAGCAAAGCAAAAATAGAGAAGTACTATAACTCGAAAGTCCAAGGTGCAAGTTTCAAATCAGGAGACCTGGTATACCGCAACAATGATGCAAGCCGTGCAGAAGACACAGGAAAGTTAGGCCCCAAATGGGAAGGACCTTATGAAGTCACGGAAGCACTTAAAAAGGGAGCATATAAGTTAAGAGACCGTGACGGAAAGCAACTTCCGCGGACTTGGAATATCAGTAACCTCAAGAAGTGTTATGTTCACAAAATGTAAGCAACTCACTCATGCGGATTCCGCAGTGGGGGTAATGCATTTCAATTTATCTTATTTACACATTGTAATGTCTTTTAAAATTTCAATAAAAGTGAAGCCTAGCTACCTTCACACATTTTCCTTTAAATTCCTTATTCCTTACTTTGCACAGATATACTTTTTTTGTGATTAAGACGCGCACGCAATAGGGCATGACCCAATCAATGTTATTCCGTATAACAAAAGGATGAGTAACCTTAAAATTCACTCAAGTATACATAAGAGGTATTGCAACCCCAGTATAGGAAGAATAACCCAAAAATATTCAAACAAAGACTATCAGGATAAGAATATCATCAAGATATTAGAACGATAGCAGAACTATATTAAGCATGAAAACATCAAAAATTGTATAAGTACACCTTCCTTGCTTACCACGGAAGCTTCCAGATCTGTCACCTTCACATCCAGAACATTGCGCTCCTTTTCAAGGATGGTGTTACGCTCATTCAAAGCGTTCACCTCATCCTGAAAGGACTTCTCTACGGCCTCAAAGTTGGAAGCTTCAGCACGGAGGCGAATGGCCTCTGCAGTTTCAGCCTCCTTCAACAACATATGTGCCTTAAGATTCTCAATCTCTTTATCTCTGGCCTTCAGTAACTCATGGGAGTAACGGTACTGACAGAAGCAATGGTGATAGACAAAGCTGCGGTAGTGCCAGCAGTAGCAGGCACAACGTCAGAAGTACCTTCTGTACCTGTCACGACTGCAGCAGAAAAGGGCTCGGCCAAATGAACAAAGACATCTTGAAGAACAGATCTATGCTGTAATGTTTCTCCTAATTCTTCCGGACTCGAGCATCAGAAACACCCAAAGCAAGTGAGAGGGCGGAAGCACCAATAACAGTTTTGTCTGGTGAGTGATGAATAGGTACCATCAGCTAGTCAACATGGGGTTGCGACTCACTCAAGCCCAACCTTTCAGCAAGAGTCTCTTCCAGACGAAGAATGTTCATCAGAATTTTGACACTAGCATCCTTGTTAGTCTTCAATTCCGCAAGTAGGGAGAAATTCACATTTTGAAGTTGTTTGACAACAGCAGAAAAGTGAAATCATACTTCGTTAGTAAGAATTATATGCTAGCAACATCTGTCAAAAACTCTACCTTCCTTTCCATGGGTAATCCAGCCAGACAACCCATCTGCATACCTTTCTCCATGGACCTTTACCAGATATTCTGGCCGAAATTCACGGAATTTTTAGCAATAGCAAGCTCCATGCCATGGGTAAGTAGCCACCTACGGCATGAGATGGTAGTGAGAAGGTGAGGATAGAATTTCTCCTCTAAATGAAGAGCCATATCCACAAAATCAGCATACAACTTATCAAACTTATCATTAAAAATCTTCAGCTGAGCATCCTGAAATACCTTGAGCCGCTCAGTCAAATTCTCATAGTTAGAAAGTTTCTCTTTGAGTCTGGAAGAAGAAACCTGTAGCCCATGCACCTACAATCATGCATAAGCAAACAGATAAAAAAAACCCTAAGTATAAAAGTACGTACATGATCAATAAGGTTGTCATTTTAGGACTTGACGGAAGTAAGCTAAGGCTTTAGAATCAGTCAGTTCACGTTCCTCCCCCCCCCACCCCCCTTCCTTGCTTTTTCCGAAGTTTAAGATCCGCCACGCTTCACATCAGAGCATTACTGCTCTTTTGCAAAGTGATGGTCATTTACGCTCAACCAAAGCGTTTACCTCATCCCGAAGGGACTTCTCCACAATCTTAAAGTTGGAAGCTTCAGCACGGAGGCGAATGGCCTCTGCAGTTTCAGCCTCCTTCAACAACATCTGTGCCTTAAGATTCTCAATCTCTTTATCTCTGGCCTTCAGTAACTCACCCTTCTCCTCAACAATAGAGTTCAACCTCCTCTTCTCTTTAATATTGTACTCAACACCCATCCTTACCTCAGCACTTAAAGACATTTGGCGAGCAGCCCCGACATTAAACTCAGTAAAGAGTTGGTCAAGTTCCATTCCGCGAACAAATGCAAAAAACTTGAGGGGAGTGAACTCGTCAACCATCTCGCAGCAAACGCCACCATCATCAAGACGGGACCCATTCGTTGCGTTCCATTGAGGAATGTAAACTTTTTGAAGATCAGAATCAGGGTCAATAACCGTGCGGATACCACCGACAAGAAAGTCGTTGCTAGTACGGTCAGAAAAGCCACCCGGGATAGGATCGGTCCTACCAGCTGAAGAAGAATCAGCACCAAACAATGAAGGTTTAACAATTTTTTCTTTAGTAGCAGCAGCAGAGTCAACGGGGGGAATAACAGTAGTGACGGTCGTCATTAGTGGCACGGTGGACCTAACAAGCGAATCAACTTCAGCCTCCGTGACATTAGCACCTGAATGATGAGATGAGTCTGTAGAAATAACAAACCTTTGAGAAGCCCCAACGGTTCAGAGGTTAAGTCCAGTCACGAAGTCAGTGTGATATCCGCCCTCACGCTCCGGCGTGGCAGATACGGAAGATGTCACGAAGGGAAAAGTGGGAACAACCTCACCCATGACCTTCGCATTCAGTACAGCCCCAGCAAGCAACCGTTGAAAAGAAGACCTAGATTTGCCACCCACGGAAGCCCCACTAGGGGTTCCGTGATCATCCCTTAATTTTTTGGGGGGATGCGAAGACTCACCAGTGTCAACAGCCATAATTTTCCTTTTTCTCTGGCGTTTCGGCTGCACAGGAGCCACATCCTCAATAACAATATTCGCAGCTTCAACAGTTGGTTGGATGTTAACACCTCCCCCACCACCTGTGGAATCTCCTTCTTCTGCTTGATTTCCTCTACCACCCTCATCAAACAGCTTATCAACACTGGCTTCCAGGTCGCTCTCACCACGGTCAGGAGAAACTGGAAGCAGGGGAACAGTGCGACCGACAGTAGTCTCCAGCAACCGTGGCTCATTTTCCTTTCGCTCCCGCTCAACAACTTTAACCTTGGTGGGATCCGGAGTGTGGATGAAAGCAAAAAGGTCCATATCTACAAAACGAAGGAAGCACAGTTAGAAACGATAGCAAGTTGTGAAACACACAACATACATATAATAGAAGACACTCACCCTCTCCGTCCTTATCCAAAAACAAGGGATAAGTTTCCTCATCCAAAGTATAATGGCGGCTCAGCTCAACTAAGCACATGAATTCTTCTGGAAACTTTTGGAATGGAGAGGGATGAGCAACAAGAGTGGCATAATCTTGAGCATTAAAATTGGCTGCTGCCAGAGTGGGATCCCTAGTCACGTTTTTGGCAGTATGCCAAGGAAAACGCGCAGGGCAATCAAAGTCATCAACCTAGAAAAAGTGATCGTTCCAATTTTTTAGAGAGTCAAGAGGCTTCGTATAACATACGAGAGATTTATCAGAGCGCTTAATGAAAGCCATCCATCCATTCTTTTTAGAATTCACATAGAAGCAACGAAATAACCCAACAGTAGGTGTAATCCCATAAACACGACACAAGATTTCAAAATGAGAAACCTTGGCCGCCCCAATAACAGATAATTAGGATATATTGATGCGGAAATGCCTAAGTATATTAACAAGAAAGGTGGATAAAGGCAGTCTAAAGTTGGCAAAATCAAAAAACCTAGTGTATAACCCAATCTTTCCAGGAGGTCTTTCATGCATTGTATCACCTTGATTGGGCAGAACAGGGTGTACTTAGTCAGGAATATGAAATTTTTCACAAAAAGCATCAAATGCTTTCTGAGAAAGAACACACTTAACGTCCGTAATAGCACTCATGATGGAAGAAAGAGGTTTAAAAAACTTAACCTGCGAAAGTTCTTCGAAAAGCGATGAAGTGTAGATAATCAAATTAAAAAGCTCAAAAATTTCTAACAATGGCGAAAACAGTAGAAGAAGTAGAAGAGACACAGTGAAAAATGAATCAAGTATTTATACTCTCGGTATAGTAAATACAAAGTATCTCCGGATGCTTACACGTGGCCATGACCTCCGGAGTCAACGGTTAGGATTAAAAGTAAAGATAGTGATGACAGCAAAGCAGGTGGACTAAACCATCAAATCAGTCAGAAGGTGAAAGGCTACGAAGAGGCCACGTTACCCACATCTCACCTAACAAGGGTAACAGAACGTCATGGAGAAGCAAGTAATCACAGAAGACGCAGGGATACGAAGGATAACGGAACCTGAGTCTAGTAATACCTACTGCACGCTACAACGACGCATGCAATAGACATACTAGACTGAGGGGACTTGATGACGTATAATACATGTAGCAGGCCTTTTGGGCCTGGGCTACATAAGTCATCCATTGGCCCAAGCCCAATAAAACAATCAGAATGCACAATGGACCAAAACTAAGCCCAAACTAATTGGCTACGGTACAGAGGCAGCAAGACGGACGGAAGGCTCTCAAAGGACACTTCTGCAAGACAACGGAAGTCCGCTAAGCAAGCCCAAGTCCACAAGTCACGATTATAAGCGGATCCTTGCCCGACGAGGGTCCCACTTCGGCCCACCAACAGAGATGAGCGAAATACTAGGAAAACCTAATATTTGACTCACCTATAAAAAGGGGTACTCTAACACCCCCACAAGGTACGATTTTCTGACCACATTTCACACACACATACTCTGACATTCTCTGACAAACATGTTTACTTACTCTTACGCCAGAGTCTAATCGTGGGGTCCGTCCACACGGTAAGACTAAGTTTACTTTTAATTGTGCAGAAAATCATCTCATTACTTGATTCAGTACAAGATCTTACTATTGGGCCTGGTCCAATAACCATCCAAATCCATCATTTCAGCCCGTAACATATTTTGTACTAACAGCGTTCAAAATGCATACTTAATAAAATTTGAACATAAAAACTTTTACGACGACGGTAGAGTGTCTAACAACTGGGCCGTATTTTACTTTTGAAACACAAGTACAATAAAAGGGACGGAGCAAGAAAATTATAGTCGAGAGGGCAAATTTTGATAACTTTTAAAAGTTTAGTTGGAGTAAATTAGTCGGATATTTTAAAAAACAAGCAGGATTACCCGCGCGTTGCTGCGGGACGTTAGTTTTTCGTGCGTTGTTACGGGGCGTAATTTTTTTTTTATGCGGGTTTATTTTTTCGGTCTTATGTTTAATAGGTTGTGTTTTTCTTATACGGGCTTATGTGTTGGGCCTCATATTTAAAGGTTTTTTTTTTGCTATGTTTGTGTAGGTTTATTTTTTTTGTATCATGTTTAATAGTTTGTTTTTTTCTTTATATGAGCTTATGTTTCGCGCTTTGTTTCGAGT
>BQNB010000719.1:0-22257 GCA_026074375.1 Tanacetum coccineum | reverse complement strand
TTTTCTCGTTTATCACTAACGTAAACCTGCAGGTCAAACGGTGGTAACGGCAACCTCAATCCTATTCAAATGCTCAATCTACGAAGACATACTATCTAGAAAGCTCAAGATTTAAAGACAAAGACTTCCGCAAACTCTGAAATAAAGCTTTCAAGATAATGCAATAGTATGAGCATGTTGGTCAAAGACACAAGATCGCAAGATGGCTTAGCCGATCGCAAAGCATGAAGGAACAAGATTACAATGAAGACAAAGAAACAACAAAAGCAATCTCACTGATCTCATGAAGGAGTGTCATCAATGAACTCACTTCGGGGGAGATTGTTAGCCTCAATTTTATTGAGTCAATAAAGGAAGCTCGTTCCTGTGTTCAAGACCTCACTTCGGGGGAGATTGTTAGCCTCAATTTATTGAGTCGAACAAGGAAGCTCGGTCACTCAACAATGGAGCTTCGGTCTTTAATTTGTTAATGTTGTAACAGGATAATATCGGGAATCGGGCTCGATAGATAATCTAATATTGTATATGTTTTGGGTTTAATCCCAAACAAAACCCGAGCCCGGGTCCTAGTTAAATATCCCGCGCGTCACATTAAATGTGTAGGGGTATATATATATTTAGATATTTTCTAAAATATCTAAATATATATAGATATTTTCTTTTTTAGAAAATATCTAATTCTCATTTCTATCAATTTTCTTTTCCATCTCATTTCTCTCTAAACTCTCTCTCATCTCTCTCTCATTTTCGTCTCTCTCTCTCTCTAGTTTCTTGGATTCGTGGTTCGGGTTATGAAGTGAAGTGTTAATCGGGAACCTACAGCTCTATATCGTGTTTAATATTAATGGACCAATAGGATCACAATAACGTTCTGTCATTGTCTTTAAATTATGAGCTTAGTTGGACCGGTAGGTAACCCGTTTATGTTTCAGCAATCACGCTCTTAATTAACTGATAAAGATTGTAATAGTGGACTACCAGTATATGAAACACCATCAAACAATAAGTGGGTAAAGTCCCATTAGGCTAGGGTTTTAACAAGATCACTACTGCTTTGATTCCCTAAGATAGATTATAATTAAACTAAAGGATGCTTTATGCGGATACATTAATTGTGACAGGATTAATCGTGTCTAGGTCTTAAGATGATGTCCCGCCTAAGTCTTAAGAATGATATGCCACTTCGAGATAAGTAAATCATTGTAATAAAACAAACAAACCGACATTGAACTAGATTTAATATGGCTAATAATTTTCTATCATTTAGCTTATACCGCTTTTCTATCTTCTAATTTTCTTCTTTTGTGTTTATTGTGTATTGAATTGATATTTGTTTCCACCAAACCTGTGCCAGTCTCTTAGGCTGAAAACCCCCATATCATTAGACAACGTATATAGCATAGGTTTAACCAGTAAATAGACTAATTAAAATACTAATAAAATATAGGATTAATGTTCCACTCTTAGTGTTTAACACCCTATTTATCGCAAACTCCATCTTGACCGGGTACACTGCTCGTTAAAGTGTTGTTTTAGGTTTGTCGACTAAATATAAATTTAAAACTTGATAATTAAATAATTGACCCTACACGACAGCACATCAGTTACCGAAAAGAAAAACCTAGAAAATGACATTGAGGATGAAACTTTAGAGATTGACAAAATAGTCAATGTTAAGGAATCTAGGAATCGTCTATTAAAAAATGTCATAGGAAACCTTAACCAAAGAACCCTTAAAATCACAAGCCCAAAACCAAAGTAACTTCTTTTGTTTTATATGAACTATTGAACATAAGAATATGAATGAAGCCTTAACGGATGATAGTTGGATAGTCGCTATGCAAGAAGAATTAAATCAATTCATTGCTAATGACGTTTGGGAGTTAGTTCCACAACCTAGGAATATGAAAATCATAGGAACTAAGTGGGTGTTTAGAAATAAGTTAGACGAGAACGGTATTGTTTCTCAAAATAAGGCTAGGTTAGTTGCTCAAGGCTATAATCAACAAGAGGGCATCGATTATGGCTATTACTTGACTTTAAGCTCTATACCTCAAGTCAAGTACTTAGAAATTTTGTGTCCGAGAACAAATGCCTTCCTTTACCATGAAATGGCTCTTTTCCCAGTTTAAAGACAAATTGGTGTCTTCACACCGCTTCAACATCTTTTCCAAATGGGCTAGGCACGTAGAGAAAGAGTCCCCAAAGACCGAAAAGTCATCCATAAATACTTCCATTGTTTTTTCAATCATATCGTGGAAGATTGCCATCATACATCTTTGGAACGTGCCAGGAGCATTGCATAGCCCAAAAGGCATGCGACGATAGGCAAATGTTCCGTATGGGCATGTGAATGTTGTCTTTTCTTGATCTTTTGGGTTAATTGGGATCTGGAAATAACCCGAGAAGCCGTCGAGGAAACAGTAGTATTCGTTTCCTGCTAGTCTTTCGAGCATTTGGTCCATGAATGGTAAATGGGAAGTGGTCTTTTCGGGTGGCTTCATTAAGTTTTTCAGTAATCAAACATACCGCCATCCCATGACCAATCGAGTAGGAATTAGTTCATCCTCATCATTTGTGAGATGACCGTCATAACCTCCTTTCTAGGTACACGTGTAACGGGCTCACCAAGGGCTGTCTAGATTGGTAAATCAATCCACGTCAACGGATTTTTCAACACCTACTTGATAACATCATGGATTTTGGGTATACCCTTCTCTTACTTGCACAGATGGTTCATAGTCCTCTTCCATTTTAGAATTTTGTGAGTACAAAATTTCTGGCTAACACCTTTATATCGAAGAGTTTCCAACCGATGCTCACTGTGGGACTTGGAGAACCATTGAGAATAGCTGCCTTTTCCTCTCATCTTTAAGTCTTTAGCAATTATGACCAGCAACTGTCGACCCCCCCCCCAAAACCTCACCTTCTAAAAATGCGTATTCAAGATGGGGTGGCAGTTCCTTGAGTTCAACCTCGGGAGGTTCATCAACGGAAGAGTCAACAGTTTTAGCTTCACAGAGTTTAAGTTCTTTCCTAGCTCCAGCATATAATTGTTCATGATTTGGGAGGGGGGTAGTGTTTCATCACTGTTCAACATTGCCTCTAGAATCAGGATGTCCCCCCCAGGATCCTGATAAGGTTGGAATCAACTTCAGATGAAGTTGGATCATCTACTAGAGCAAGAAACGAATCTGCTTCTTCCATTTAAGAGAAAAATCACTGTCCCCCGAAAGGAGTGAGATTTGGAGCCATCTGCAGTAGAAACAATAGGCACAAAATAAGAAGTGATGATTGCCACTACGCGAACACTTTGAAAATCCTAGGACCTCTGAGATACTCATCACAAGCCAATGTCAAGACGTCGATTTTTTGTTTACCGTCATATGGTTGTAATCAGCGTGTAATTTGAAGTTTGGGTCCAGATTGAATGTTGAGGCTGTCCTTGCCAACACGAATGTAATCACGCCTTCATAAACATCTATCAAAGCCTGTACTTTTTTCAAGAAACATCGCACCGAAGAATTAAAAAGGTACTCGGTGGTCTGGTTCAAAATCAACACTACGCAGTCTGCTGAAATTGGAACATTCCCCCAATATACGGACGTCTTTAAGCAATACCGATTGGTTTCAGTGATTGAACGATCTGCTAGCCTAACGTCATGCAGATGGGTGAGTTTCAGGGAAGAGCGAGATCTTTCCAGACGGAATAAGGCATGAGATTAATGCTCGCAGAACCAAGATCGGCCAATGCGTTCATGTAGTAATTCCCAGTAAATTCACATGTATCAGAAAATGCCGGCCAAGGGTCTCCAAGTTTTCTTTGGTAACTTGTTGAGGATGAACCGCTGAACAGCTTCTCATTCAATAAGGAGTTTCTTGCCCCAAATTATCGCTCAGTTTTTCTTTGTTTCCAATCAAGGTTTTAAAGTTTAAGCAAATTTAGCATGAGATCAAGGCTTCGTAAAGCTTATCTCGAAACCAAATCTCTAAAGATTTCGAAGAATATTTCTCTTTTTGGTCGTTAGCTTTTTTTCCCTTGCGCCTATCATCATTTCTTCGTGATGGAAATGGAATGTGAAATGCTCTAGATGGAGTCAACATCAGGAGCAACATTGGGCCTCAGATTTGGATTACAAATCTGAATTTGAACAACATTGAGGAGTTTTGGACGTCTTCGGTGCTCGTTATTAGCAGGAGGCACCGTGTCCTTTGTCGACCTCGGCATCAGGATTTAACGCGCTTTCGGTCCTTGGATAGTACACCACTTCAGGGTAGTTGATACCTTTTAAATCTTCCTTTGGTTGTAATATTGTTACCAAGAAGATTTCCGATACCGGAAGTAGAAGCTGTATTAGCAGTAACAAATTTTGAAAGCATGTCAGTCAAATTTGCCATTTGGGATTGCAGGTTTTGACCTTGGTTTTGCATGTTTCTCAACACTGCATCATTGGCTGTGACATATCTTTCAAAATCTGTTTTTGACACACCGTGTGTCTGAGGAGCAGGTCCTTGATTAGCTACTGGTTGATGAGCTACTGGTTGATGAACCGGAGGTCGATAAATCTGACCTTGGTTGAAATTGTTTCCTCTGTTTTGATTGAAGTTATTTCCTCGATTGAAATTGTTTTGACTATTTGCATGAGGATTCTGAACGGGAGGAAAACCAGGAGGTCGAATTTGATTTGAGACCATCGGAGGTCGATAACCAGAATTAGCTTGGTTGAAATTGGCCGCAGCGGCCTGGGACACATACTCTTGGATATTGTCATGGTACATGTTGCTGTTAGTGGCTGGACAGTTTTGATAAGAATGACCTCCCCCACAAGTTACACAACTTTGTTCAACCGCTTTTACGGGGGCGGAAGCTGGGGTTTGGTTCTTTCTATCGAGAATTAATGCCCGAACCATGTCTTTGAGTTCAGCAACATCAGATGAGATTGCTGGGGTGGAGAAGAGCTTTGTACTCATTTTAAGCTACAACAGCTTGTTTCTTGATTGACGTACCTTAGAAACTTGCTCTCGATGATTTAAAACATTCTCGACGGCATTTTGTCTAGAAGTTACCACCAGCAGCAGAGTTCAATGAATCTTACTCATTTGAGTTAGGTCAATTATAGAGATGTATCGATTTGATGCAATTCTGAAAACCATGATAGGCATCCCCTTATAAAATCATTGAAACGTCCCAAGCCCTCATAAAAACTCTTCATCAAATTTTTGCCTGAAATCTCGTGATTTCATTCTGAGATTTGGTCAGTTTTAGAGGGATGGAAAATTTGTTAATAAATTTCGAAACAAGATCATCCCATGTTTCAATCGACCTAATGGGTTCTTGTTTTTTCCAGCCAAAATCGCGGTGCCCCTTCGAGAGAAAACCGGAAAATCATAAGTTTAACCGACGTATTTGGTACGTTTCTAATCTTCCATCAAGACAGTGAAAAGATTTTTTTTTTTTTCCCCTTTTTTTGTTGAAATAACGGATTAGAGCATGTGGTCTTCTTTATCATTTCCAAAAAATTGCTTGTTTTGGACAAGATTCAGAAGACCATGCTTGATCTCAAAGTTATTCGCGGTGATTTCTGGAATAACTATCGCATCCTCGTACCCCTCGGTGGGTGCTTCGAGCAGTTGCGCCATAGTACGATTATCAGCCATCGTAACTATGGGAGGATTATCAGGTTCTCAATATTAGATGAATCAACAGAAGGTTATGTCGGACTTGTGGTTGTCGACGTCTACTGGGTCTATAGAACGAGTGCGCATGCACAAAATAAGAAAAAAAAAAAAGGAAACTAGTTGACACGATTTTTTTTTGGTTTTTCAAAGATTTATTCACAATTGATTTTAACGGACAATGAGATAAGACAACTTAAACCAAATAATCTAATTACTTCACGGTAGCTCTCAAAAAGATAAACGCACAGGTGAGCGGAGGAGTAGGAATAGCGCGAAGCTTATTTCTCCTTTCGGGTCGTAGTTCCTAGGAACAACCCTCCTTATACCCACTTTATAGTTTGTTTAAATTTTCAAGGTGAGCCGTACGTCGTAAGAGACACAAAAGGCAAGTTTTTAAATCTTTTGTTCGAATTGGGAACCAAACAAGTCACGACGGAACAGTATTATGATAATACCTCAGTTGAGAATATTTTATTTTGGTTTTTTACCAATTTGTTAATTTTTTTTTTTATTTTATGGAAAATGTTTTTATATTTTTGGTTTTTCTTTGGTTTTTTTTTATCTGATACTTATACTAAAAGAAATGAAAAATATTTTTGTACTTTTTAATATTTTATAATAAAGAGAAAATTATTCACTATTTTCAAACACAATTTTTTTTGAATCAACGTACGATAAAACGGTTTCACAGCTCCCCCCGGCATACGGCGCCAAAAAATGATTGGAGATTATTTACACCTTAAATATATATAATATATAATAAAATATAAAATATATAAATAAGTATAAAAATCAACAAGATCAATGATCACCTGAGAAGTTAGTATAGAGTTTTCCCCGGGTCCGTTTATCCCACAAGAGGCTGGAATTGAAAATCGATCACAATCGAAGATTTGATTTTGAAGGAAGGCATGTGATTTGGGAGATAGAAAAAGTCAAATTAAACAATAACAAACTAAAACGTTTAAGAAAAACCTAGAAATTACGAAATTAAACTGAAAAACGGAAGCACGAATCCCGAACAAAGGGGGAAAAACCTAAATTCTTTAAAAATAACCCTACGGAGAATTTTTCACTTCTAAACTACTCTACGGGACAAATAACGAAGAATGAAAAAGACTAGACCGAAAACGGAGTTCGTTTGACCCAAAAACGAGTCAAAACAAAATCCCGTACCCGGACCCGTTCTTTAAAAGATGAAAAGTTGTAAAAATGACCCTACGAAAACTTTTATATTTTTCCTACAAACTAGATGACAAAAGAAAATTTTCTAAAAAAGCAAAATATTTTTTTGATAATTTTTGTATTTTTTATGAATTAAACAAACTTTTAACTAAATTAAATTATAAAAAATATTAAACGATTACGAAAAATTCTGAAATTTTTTCTAAAAATACTTTACTTTATGAAGATCCTACGAAAAATGAAAAACACAAAGCAGCTTAAGTAATAAGCCCGAAAATAAGCTATTCAGCTTATTACACTTATAACCCAAAAACACCCTTAAGTAACAAACGCCTTGGGTCTTTAACGAAAAAGACCCAAGGGCGCAGTGGTAAGTGGTGTGTGTAGAAGGGATCGTATCGCTTGGTCCCGGGTTCGAGTCTTGCTCACCCGGGCCAAGTGTCTTTCCCTTTTTTTTTTTTTGAAAACTCAAAGAAGCAAAGTTGTTAAGCTCGTGGGGCTTAACAACTTTGTCTTCTACAACTTTTTCTGAAAAGCCCTTAATAAGCCGAAAAATAAGCTTAAAGTTGACAGAAATGCTTAAAGGGCATAAAAGCTAGAAAATGCTAAGTCTTTTTGGACTTAGGGTCGAAATAAGCTAGGACTAAGGCTACAATAAGCTAAGAGGGCCTAATCTTAACCTAAATAAGCTTAAAAGACTAAGGGCTTAAGGCATAATAAGCTGTAACAGCTTATTATGACAGGGAAGCTTAAAACAAGCAAGCTTAAAGGGCTAAGAAGCTAAAATGGGCATTCAAATAAGCTAGCAAAAGGAAAATAAGCAAACTAAACTATCTAATTTACCCTAAAAAACTATGAGGAGCAACAATGAGCTTATGAGAAAAGCTAAATAAGCCAGGGAAGAAAAATAAGCAATCCCTACACCTAAGTAAGCTAAAACAGTTCACAAGGCAAGTTTGGGCTTAAAAATAAGCCATCAAACAAGCTTTTTAAGAGCTGAAACTAAGGGGGCTTATACAAGAGGTTATAAGCTCCCTGAATAAGCCAAGAATTTGGGCTTAAATGCTCTTAATGGCTAAGAAAAATAAGCCTAAAGTCTCCCCTTTGCACCAGGGGAGCTTAAAGGCTAATCTCAAGGGCTTATTTGACAGCTCTTAAAAGCTGTCAAATAAGCTCTAAACAAAAAATTAAGCCGAAACAGATTGAGTTTCCTAGCTTATGAACCTATGCACCAATTTTTGACTTTTAAAAATCATTTTAGCTTGCTGATTTTTGATGGTAAAAAAAAGGTGTTGGAGTTTTAAAACTGTGACACTAAAAACACTTGGGCTGTTTTGACTTAACAAGTCAAATGACCAAAAGGTTTTGACAGCCTTTTTTACACACACAAAACACGCTCTTTTTGAACACTTAAACTCAAACCACAAGTGCTTAACTAAATAAGCACTTGTGGTGTTTTTCAAAAGTCACAGTTTAAAAGATTGATTTAAAAAACTTTGAAAAACGATTTTGAACTTTGAAAACTTTTGAAAAAGCTTTAAATAAGCTTAAAACTTAAGCTTAAGACTCACTAAAATACCTCAACCCATGCATACAACCATTTTGACCCGTTTTTAAGGTTGACCCAAACACCCCCTTAAGTCTAACTGTCAACACTAAAGTAACATTAAAATCTATTTTAAAGCTAAAACAGTTGAAACATTTTATCTACTCTTACTAATACTAGTCCAATTAAGCTAAATTACACCTAAAAACAACAGCTTATTAGTAGTAATAAGCTAGTTTATAGCTTATGATAGATTAAGACTACTTTGTCTACGTAGCCTTTTTAAGATTATAAAACAGATAATTATCAACTAAATTGAACCTTAATGAAACTAACTAATACAGCTTTAAAGAAATTATGACCTTAAAACATTCTAAACATCATGAAGAGGATTAAGCACAAAGTAAACAAAAAATAAGCTACTTGTATTTAAGCTATATTAATGCTAAGATGAAATTTCAAGAAAATGAAACCTGAAATTGTGTTGTCTCAGAACCAAGCCACTCTATCTGAGTGAGTGGCTCACAAACATGAACCTAAGTGTAACACCCCCCAAAAATCAGGACAACGCAGCGGAATGGTAACATTTGGGGTGCTACTTCAGGGCACAAAACACAAGTCACGGAAAACGACCTCAAAAGAGACGTTTTAAGATAAATTTCACATTTGTTATATTAAAATCAGAGTTTACAAATTATTTAATGGTACTCAAATTATTAAGCGTTCAAAAATATATATATCCGCGCGACTCGAATGCTCCCAATGCTCCACTAGCAAAATAGTAACCTGAAAATACATGCTAAAACGGGTCAATATAAATGTTGGTAGAATTCATTGGTTAAGTAAATAGCAGTGGTTGAAAATAATTTAAGAAATGTCTTTGTAAGTAAAGTAGTGTCTACAGTATTTCAAAGTGTAATTTCCGAAATCCAAAGTCGTGATTCAGTAATCAAGTAATGTTTTGTAGTGGACCACAAAGATCTGAAAAGTAATGGTGGATCTAAGTACATATTCCTCGAAGTCCAAACAAGTATGTAGACAAGAGAATACCCAACTTCATCAAAGTCTAAGTAATAAGTATTTATTGCTACTAGCTTCATGACCCGATAGCCTTAACTAGATTTGTGCCCCAAATGTATTGGATGTTTGCCAAAAACCTAAAAAGTTATTCTCAATGTTAATATGCCCACACGTTGGTCAACGTGTGACCAGAAATCTCCAGGTGGGGATTGTCAGTCCCCGGTTAGATTCTTATCGCACAACACTCGCGCTCACTCAATAGCAATGACGGTTCATGATATAGTAGGGGACTTATATGGATAGTGGTTAACTTAGGCAATTTAATATTCAGGCAGTAATCTGGATAGCATACAGTTTAAAACACTTAGAAAGAAAACACCTTGTGTTCCAATAGTAAAACATGCAATGTAATTCACCCTAGCAGTTTGTAAAACAATTAAGTGGGTAAAAGGGGGTATGAACTCACAAAGTATTGAAAGGTAATTGTACTGTAGTAAAATATACAAGTTTGTAAACGAGCATGTATTCCCTCGCGGGTTTATAAAACATTGAAAAGATTGAAAGCGAGACTATGAACTCACAAGTCCTTGAAAAGTTAATCACATGTTATAGTTAAACGAGTATGTTAAAAGAGTTTGTAACAAGCATGTATTCCCCCTCACGGTGTTTTATAAAGCATGTATATAAGTAACAGCTGAGGCTATGAACTCACCTTTAGGAGTGAAGTGATGAAATAATCAGGTAAATGGCAGAAAATGTATCACGGAAATATCCGAAAGCAACCTAAGTAAATATGGGTCGTATAAGTACCAAGTACTTTAATTAATAACATTGAATATAATCTTATAGTTGTTATATCGTACTATCGTTCGGGCTATCATAATTAAAGAGGTCATGACATGACGTACGAGGAGCTAGGATACTTTAAATCGTAAATCCAACAACTCGTCAATACGCCATCCGAAGAGGCCTCATTATGAAATTCCCTAGTAATATAGCACTTTGGTAACTATAACACATATATATTTCTATATAGCTACATCACCATCTAGTTGCGTTTGTGAAATTATGTTCAAATTGTATTTGATAATTAAATACCATGTATTTATCTCCGTATAATCGTTAAATGGTTTAATCGCCTTTGTAAAATAATATTTATAAAGTCTAAACTAATTATAAATATTATTTAAATGATTCCATAAAGTTTTGCAAAAAGTTTTATTAAAAACGAACCAACA
This sequence comes from Tanacetum coccineum, assembly GCA_026074375.1. NCBI lineage: Eukaryota > Viridiplantae > Streptophyta > Magnoliopsida > Asterales > Asteraceae > Tanacetum > Tanacetum coccineum. The sequence continues at coordinate 11,589 of BQNB010000719.1, read as the reverse complement.
CTATTCACCTCAGGAAATAGTGCACAAGTTAGAAAATAGTGTGTAACTTTCTCGTTTTAAACCCGTTGTGTACGTTTCCTTCGTTCACGCTTTCGTATTTGAAAGATGTATCAAATAATCGTATTTTTAAAAAGTTAAAATCTGCTGATGAATAGTACTTTTACTATTCATGAATAGTAATAATTTATATAAATTTAATTAGCTTAATCGTATAATCGTCATAACTTATTCGTTTTAACTTCGATTTTAGTGATTCTTTCGAGCACGTTCTTGTAATTGAAAGTTTTATCATATTATTGATGTTTATAAAGTATAAGTTTCTGTGATGAATAGTACTTTTTATAAAAATTGTTTTATAAAAGTATTAACTATCGTAAACTTGTAAATAGCGTATCTTCTTCGTTATTAATCGGTTTTTTTGAGTTCTTTATGACCCCTCGATCCTTGTGACATGTAGTATTTTATAAAATCATAAAACCAACAACATATTACACTAAACGCCGCAAGTTTCAATGGATTTTCATCACATATAACCAAATCGATAATATAATCGAAAATCAATAAAACCAATATGAAGGAAACCTTACAATGCTATTTAAGCGATAACGGACTCGATAAATTTCTCGCCTTGCTCCTCTTGAGTATGTCGCGGCTCACCACCAACAACCGAACCAAATCAAAACTCGAACCAACCCAATATGAAAACAAATCAAACAAACCACCTCCTAGTGGCCTCTTGCTTGGTTCGAACCCACAACCAAGAGCAAAACCCAACTCGAAACTTTCTTTGTTTCAATAAAAAGTTAACTTCAAATAAAACCTTGTTGCAAATCCATTTTTATTACATGGATGACTAATTTAGGACCTCCTAAACAACATTTGATAGGTAGAAAAATCAAAACACCAAGAGTTAGGGGTGTTTGTTCATTCTGCCGAACCCAAAAAGGAAGAAGGAAAAGAGGAATCAACTAGAACATGGTTCCTACTTGGTTTAGATCATTGTTTAGGTGTTATTTGAGTGTGTTCTTAAGATTGAAAATCAAAAATGAACAATGTGTTGTGGTTGTGATGTTCGGCAGAACCACAAAACAAGAGAAAGAAAAAAAATGAATTTTTTTGAAATGATAACTTGTATATATATAGTAAATATCTAGAAAATATCCTATAAATATCTTGCAAATATCTCACAAATATCTTTTAGATATTTTGTAAAATATCTAGTTAATTTAACGTGAGCCTTAAACGCGAGCTTTGGCCAAGGCCGAGAAACAAATACGACATGGTTCATAAAATGATATTTTATGATCATAAGAATAATAGCGAGACACGTCGTAAATTTTACGAAGCTCGAAACGATTAACGAACGCGCGGTCAAACGTCGACTCGCGGAACGTCAAAAATAAAAGTAACCCAATCTTTTCCAAATTTTTCATAATAAATACGAAAATATTTATTATCGACAAATAAAATGTTAAATGTCGACACTCGCTCACGGAAACTCGTAAAATTAGATGAATTCGAAAAATGACCCTGGAAATAACGTAATGTTACAGTCCTTCCCCGTTAAATGAGCCTTGTCCTCAAGGCTCAAGTTGCGACACTTGACGAAGGTACGGGTTTGGAGAAAGATGCGGATATTTCATCCGAAATTGTGTTGATGAAGAGGTGTAGGTTTTAAGGTGATTACTCTCAGCATGACATAGTCTTTCCTGAATACATAGGTAACCAGTGCTATGCCACCAAATATACCTAGGTGATTGGGGAGCATATGTATATTTGAGTCCACTGATGTAATGCTACATTATCGAACAAAATAGTGTGATTAGTAAATGTATCAATAGTTTTTATAACGAAATGAAATAGTCCATAAAGTAAAATAAACGTGAATAGCTCATAGGGTGACAACAAAATGGTCTTAAGTTGACTATCGAGATTGTTTGTAAAGTGAAAGGTCACAACAAGTAGCAATATAATCCGAACCAATGCTGAAGTAAGTCAACGAAAATGAACGTAAAGATTTATCAATCAATAAAATGACCAGAAAAAGTCGTTTCTAAAGGTATGTGCTCCATAAGTGATACGTAGAGGTGACAAGTTAATTACGTGACTTCCGCATCAAGTTGGAAGCTTCAAAAAGATGGATTACAAACAACATGTGGCGATTCAAAATCACAGAAGATGTTCCAACACAGATTCGAATGGGTAAAGTAAATAGTAGAATTTACAAATATGGCCGAATTTTTCGATATCACAAAGGGGAAAAAGTAAAGCCGTAAATAAATCGAAGGTTAATATTAAGATATCGAAGAGAAATTATCCCGATATGTATAGGTAATCCATATATAATACCAAGCATTGACGCTTAAGGGAGTAAAATTGAGAAATCAGGAAGTTACACAAGAAAATCAGAAATTTTATTGAATCATTTTATATATCAGACCGATAATAAGTAAATAGTAAGACTTCATATTGATAGTAACGTAAGAGAACTAAATCATATTCTAGTATTAAATACTACATTGTATCCATGTAATGAGTAGGTAGGGATGCAAAAGATAGCATATAAGTTACCTGGGAGCAAGCGCGCACGAATATCGGATAAAACAAGGAAAGACTCTATATTTTGAAAAACATGGTCATAGTCTAGGTTTTGAAAACGACCTAGTTCTCTATGACTTCAGCTCTGATACCATCTGTAACACCCCCCAAAAATCAAGACAACGCAGCGGAATTGTAACATTGGGGTGCTACTTCAGGGCACAAAACACAAGTCACGGAAAACGACCTCAAAAGAGACGTTTAAATAAATTTCACATTCGTTATATTAAAATCAAGAGTTTACAAATAATTAATGGTACTCCAAATTAATTAAGCGTCAAAAAATTATCCGCCGCGACATCGTAATGCTCCTAATCTCCACTAGCAAACATAAACCTGATAAAAACATGGCAAAAACGGTCAACATCAAGTTGGTGAAGTTCATAGGTTTAAGTAGAAAAACAGTGTTGAAATAATTTTTAAAAAATGTCTTTGTAAGAAAAGTACGATACATGTATTTCAAGTGTATTTTTCCGAAATCCAAGTAGTGATTCAGGTAAATCAGTACGGTTTAGTAGTGGACCTACATATCGAAGTAATGGTAGACTAGTACGTATTCCGAATCTAAAACAAGGTAATAGCAGAGCTATGTACGTGATTCCATAGTCCAAAAATAGTGTAATGTAAGATAAGAGAAACACATTCATCAGTCCAAGCACTTTTTGTATTATTGGTCCACTATAGTTCTTCATGACCCCTGAAGCCTTACTAGTTTTGTTCCCCAAGATGTATAGGAATGCTTGCCAACAATCCTAAAATTATTCTATGTTAAATGCACCATGGCTAACTTGTGACCAGAAATTTAAGGCGAAGATGGTCAGTCCCGATAGATCTATCCACAACATCCGCAGCTCACTACAATATCAAATTGACGGTTCATGATATAGTAAGGACTTAAATTTGCAATGAGTGGTAACTATAGGGGCAATAATATTCAGGCAGTAATTCTGGAATATCATACAGTTTAAACAAAACACTTTGTGGTCCGTAGTAAAAACAAGCATGTAATTCCACCCCGTAGAGTTTATAAACAAGGAGATAGAAATAGGGGGATAACTCACAAAGTATTCGAAAGTAATTGTACAGTAGTAAAATATACAATTTGTAAACGAGCATGTATTACACCTCGCGGTTTATAAAACATTGAAAAGATAGAAATGCGAGACTATGAACTCAGCAAAGAATTGAAAAGTAATCACAATTGTTATAAGATAAATGAGTAATGTAAAAGAGTTTTTGAAACAAGCATGTATCCCACCTCGCTGGGTTTATAAAGCGATGTAATAAGTAAACGAGGCTAGAATCTCACCATTAGAAGTGAAGTGATGAAATAATCAAGTAAATGGCAGAAAACGTATAACGAAAATAACCGAAAGCAACTAAGTAAATAATGGGTCGTATAAGTACCAAGTACTTAATTAATAAACATTGAATATAATCTTAATAGTGTTAAATCGTAACAATCGTAGTCGGAGCTATCATAATAAATAGGTCATGACCTGACGTACAGGAGCTAGGATACTTTAAATCGGAAATCCATCAACTCTTCAATAATAACGCCATCCGAAGAGGCCTCATTCTGAAATTCCCTAGAAAATCGCACTTGGTAACTAAAACACATATAAGTATTTCTATATAGCTACATCACCATCTAGCTGCTGTGAAATAATGTATTCAAATTGTATTTGAGTAATTAAATTTCCATGTATTTATCTCCGAATAATCGTTAAATGGTTTAATCGCGCCTTTTTTGAAAAAAAATTTATAAAAGTCCTAAAACAAATTATAGAATATTATTTACATGATTCCATAAAGTTTTGCCAAATTTTTTATTAAAAACGAACCAACACTATCACCCTCAGGAAAATTGCACCAAGTAGAAAATAGTTGTGTAACTTTCTCGTTTTCAACCCGTTGTTGTAACGTTTCCTTTCGTTCACAATAGCTTTCGTATTTGAAATAGTATCAAATAATCGTATTTTTAAAAAGTTAAAATCTGCTGATGAATAGTACTTTTACTATTCATGAATAGTAATAATTTATATAAATTTAATTAGCTTAATCGTATAATCGTCATAACTTATTCGTTTTAACTCCGATTTTAGTGATTCTTTCGAGCACGTTCTTGTAATTGAAAGTTTTATCATATTATTGATGTTTATAAAGTATAAGTTTCTGTGATGAATAGTACTTTTTATAAAAATTGTTTTATAAAAGTATTAACTATCGTAAACTTGTAAATAGCGTATCTTCTTCGTTATTAATCGGTTTTTCGAGTTCTTTATGACCCCTCGATCCTTGTGACATGTAGTATTTTATAAAATCATAAAACATATATGTAAATTTTTGAATTACAAACAGCCCCTTAAGATATTTTTCTCAGAATGTGTTTAAAACTTGTTTTTAGGACTTTTTAGCTTTACCACTTTGTTACAAACCCATTAGAACCCTTAATATCTTATGTCTTACATATATTAGCTCCATTAGGTCATATTTTGTTCAAGATTTCGAGATAACAAGTGTTCTAATCTCACTTTTAATCAAAACCCATTAAAGAAACCCTAAATGGTGATTTAGCTATAAAGAACATGTAAACACATAAAATCATGAAATGAAAAGTATAAAGGTATTTAGATAACCTTAGGAAGGATGAATGATGAAGAACAAATTATCTAAACCCTTGTTTTGGATATCAAACCCGAGATTATAACACTAGAAAAACCCTTAATCCTTTGAAACCCGAATCTTGCACAAACTTTGTAAATCTTCGAAACGAAAATCCAACCTCCGATCTTTCTAGAACAACTTTAGAAAAGAAGTAAGAACACTTGTATTAGATCTAGGAAAATCAAAGTATGGGATGTGTTAATGGATGATGGTTTTGGCCGTGATATATGAATGATGAAAAAGAAAGAGATTGTTTGTGTTTTAACCACTTAGGAATGTGTTTTGTATGTTTTTCTTACTAGTTAAGCCTTTATATAGGGCTTAACTAAGGTTAAGAAACTCTAGTTAAGTTAACTAGGGTTAAGTTAAAGGAAAATATCTAAAAGATATTTTAGATAAATATCTAATAAATATCTTATAAATATCTAATAAATATCTTGAAAATAATGCGTTGTAATTAAACGCGAGCTATGACCAAGGTTGAGGAACAAAGATGACACGGTTCATAAAATTGATATTTTATGATCATAAGAATAATAACGAGACATGTCCGTAAATTTGTACGAAGCTCGAAAACGATTAACGAACGCGCGGTCAAATGTCGACTCGCGGAACGTCAAAAAAATAAAAGTAACCCAATCTTTTCCAAAATTTTCATAATAAATACGAAAATATTTATTATCGACAAATAAAATGTTAAATGTCGACACTCACTCACGGAAACTCGTAAAATAGATGACGTCTAAAATGACCTGAAATTACGGAATGTTACAGGTCCTTCGCCCGTTAAAATGAGCCTTTGTCCTCAAGGCTCAAGTTTGCGACCTTGACGAAGGTACGGGTTTGGGAGAAAGATGCGGATAAATTTCACATCCGAAATTGTGTTGATGAAGAGGTGTTAGGTTTTAAGAGAATACTCTCAGCATGACAATGTCATTCCTTAATGCATAGGATAACCAGAGTCCTATGCACCTAGAATACATAGGTGATTAAGCTATGTATATTTGAGGTCCAATGATGTAATGCTCATTTTCGTCGCGAAATAGAGTGTGATGAAGGAAATGTATCAAATAGTTTTTATAACGAAATGAAATGGGGGGGTGGAGGAGTCCCGTAAAGTAAACGTGAAGTACCTCATAGGGTGACAACAAAATAGGTCCTATAGGTTGACATCGAGATTGTTTGTAAAGTGATAGGTCACAACAAGTAGCAAAGAATATCCGAACGAACGCAGAAGTAGTCAAAGAAAAGAAACGTAAAGAATTATTCAATCAACAAAATGGCATAAAGAGTCGTGTTCTAAAGGTATGTGCTCCAAAGTGATACGGATGAGGTGACAAGTTAATTAACGTACTCCCATCAACTGGAAGGCTTCAAAAAGATGGATTACGAAACAACATGTGCGATTCAAAATCATAAGAAGAGTGTTCCAACTCGGAGTCGAATGGTAAAGTAACTAGTAGAATTTACAAAATATGCCGAATTTTTGATATCATCAAAAGGGAATAAAGTAAAGTCGCGTACAAGTAATGAGAGTTAATAGTAAAGATATCAATATAGAAATTATCCCATATGTATAGGTATCCATATATAATACCAGCATTGACGCTTAAGGGAGTAAAATGAGAAATCAGGAAGTACACAAAAATCAGAATGTTTAATATTTATATAACAGACCGATATAAGGTAAATAGTAAGACGTCATATGATAGACGTAAGAGAACGAAATCATAGTCTAGTATTAAATACTCATTATCCATGTAATAGTAGTAGGGATGCAAAAGAGAGCATATAAGTTACCTGGGAGCAAGCGCGCACGGATATCGGATAAAACAAGGAGAGACTCTATATTTTGAAAAACATGGTCATAGTCTAGGTTTTGAAAACGACCTAGTTCTCTATGACTTCAGCTCTGATACCAATCTGTAACACCCCCCAAAAATCAAGACAACGCAGCGGAATGGTTGCAATGTTGGGGTGCTACTTCAGGGCACAAAACACAAGTCATGGAAAACGACCTCAAAAGAGACGTTTAAATAAATTTCACATTCGTTATATTAAAATCAGAGTTTACAAATTATTTAATGGTACTCAAATTATTAAGCGTTCAAAAATATATCCGCGCGACTCGAATGCTCCCAATGCTCCACTAGCAAAATAGTAACCTGAGACACATGCAAAAACGGTCAACATAAAGTTGGTGAATTCATAGGTTTAAGTAAAAACAGTGTTGAAATAATTTAAAAAATGTCTTTGTAAGAAAAGTAGCGTTACAGTATTTCAAAGTGTTATTTCCGAAATCCAAGTAGTGATTCAGTAAATCAAGTAACGTTTAGAGTAGTGGATAGACCGTTACAAGTCATCGAAAACGATCATGCGTACGTTTCTTCTAAACTTAAGTGCTCTATACTACTTTGAGACAGCAGGCGTCTCTTCAGAAGGAGCTTAAGAATATCATCTTAGTGCGTATCGCAGACAACTATGTAACGTATTCATAAGTGGCCAAAATAGGATGAAAGATAGGTAATAATGACAAACTGCAGATTATCGAACTACTTACTTAACATGTTCCAGTCAAGCACTAAATCTGTCTTCTTAGCATGACAACATAACACACACGATCTTGTTGAATTTAATTTACTAGAAACGCGCTATCAGAAAGCTCTATTAACTATCCGACTATCATAGCTCACAACATGTATCATAGGCTGCGTGCACTATTACTAGCTAATCCTTAGATAATAATGTTCAATGATTAAAGACTGCAGAGACCTGTACAATCCTTGTGACCAGAAATTCCAGGGTGAGATTTAGTCAGCCACAGAGAGGATCTATCCACAACACTTCGCGCTCACTACAATACATATTTGGCGGTCATGATATAGTAGGGACTTATTTGGCAATAGTGGTAACTTAGCAATAATATCAGGCAATAAGCTGGGATTGAATTACAGTTTAAACATAACACTTTTGGTCCGTATTAAACAAGCATGTAATTCCACCCCGTAGAGTTTATAAAACAAGGAGATAGAAATGGGGGCTATGAACTCACAAAGTATTGAAAGGTAATTGTACTGTAGTAAAATATACAAGTTTGTAAACGAGCATGTATTTCCCCTCGCGGTTTTATAAAACATGAAAAGATTGAAATGCGAGACTATGAACTCACAAAGTATTGAAAAGTAATCACATTGTTATAAGATAAACGAGTATGTAAAAGAGTTTGTAACAAGCATGTATCCCCCTCGCGGGTTTATAAAGCATGTAAATAAGTAAAACGAAGGCTAATGAATCTCACCTTAGAAGTGAAGTGTGAAATAATCAAAGTAAATGGCAGAAAAACTTATCACACGAAAATATCCGAAAGCAACCTAAAGTAAATATGGTCGTATAAGTACCAAGTACTTACTTAATAACTTTGATATAATCTTATAGGTGTGTTTATAGAGCGTACTATCGTTCGGGCTATCATAATTTAAAAGGTCATGACATGACGTACGAGGACTAGTGATACTTTAAAAAAATCGTTAAATCCAACAACTCGCCAATACGCCATCCGAAGAGGCCTCAATATGAAATTCCCTAGTAATATAGTACTTTGGTAACTATAACACATATATATTTCTATATAGCTACATCACCATCTAGTTGCGTTTGTGAAATTATGTTCAAATTGTATTTTGATAATTAAATTCCATGTATTTATCTACGTAATAATCGTTAAATTTTATCGCCTTTGTAAAAATTAATATTATAAAGTCTAAAACTAATTATAAATATTTATTTAAATGATTCCATAAAGTATTGCAAAAAGTTCTTTAAAAACGAACCATCGACTATTCACCTCATGAAATATATGGGGGGACAAGGTTAGAAAATTATGTGTCACTTTCTCGTTTTAAAAACCCTTTGTGTAATTTCTCTTCGTTCAACGCTTTTTCGTATTTTGAAATCTGTATCAAATAATCGTAATTTTTTAAAAAATTTAAAATCTGCTGACAGAATATACTTTTACTATTCATGAATATAATAATTTATATAACTTTAATTAGCTAATCGAATAAATCGTCAATAAGCATTTCATCTTTAAAACTCCGATTTTAGTGATTCTTTCGAGCACGGACTTTTCTGTAAATATGAAAGTTTTATCATATTATTGATGTTTATAAAGTATAAGTTTCCTGTGATGAATATTACTTTTTTAAAAAAAATGTTTTATGAAAAGTATTAACTACGTAAATTTGTAATAGCGTATCTCTTACGTTATAAATTCGGTTTATCTAGTTCTTATGACCCCTTCGATCCTTGTGACATGTAGTATTTTTATAAAAACATAAAACATATATGTAAAATTTGAATAACAAACAGCCCCTTAAGATATTTTTCTCGGAATTGTCTTAAAACTTGTTTATTTAGGAACTTTTAGCTTTACCACTTTGTTACAAACCCATTAGAACCATTAATATCTTATGTCTTACATATATTAGCTCCATTAGGTCATATTTTGTTCAAGATCCTCTTGCTTGATTCGAACCCACAACCTTGTGCGTCTTGTGCTCGGTTCGAACCCAACCCGAGACCAAACAAAACCGACCCAAATCAGCCCCAAATGAGTAACCCATTTATAAATATTTCTCTTGTGGTCTCTCCCTTGGTTCGAACCCTCAACCGAACCCAATGACTCTTTTGTTTCAAAAATATTCCACTTTACATACCTTGATGTATATCCATTTTTAATACATGGATGATTGAATCTTAACCTCCTAACAATATTTGGTAGCTTAGAAAATCAAAAACACCAAAAGTTAGGGGTGTTTGTTCATTCTGCCGAACCCAAAAAGGAAGAAGGAAAAGAGGAAACAACTAGAACATGGTTCCTACTTGGTTTAGATCATTGTTTAGGTGTTATTTGAGTGTGTTCTTAAGATTGAAAATCAAAAATGAACAATGTGTTGTGGTTGTGATGTTCGGCAGAACCACAAAACAAGAGAAAGAAAAATGAATTTTTGAAATGATAACTTGTATATATATAGTAAATATCTAGAAAATATCCTATAAATATCTTGCAAATATCTTTTAGATATTTTGTAAAATATCTAGTTAATTTAACGCGAGCCTTAAACGCGAGCTTTGGCCAAGGTCGAGAAATAAATATGACATGGTTCATAAAATGATATTTTATGATCATAAAAATAATAACGAGACACGTCGTAAATTTTACGAAGCTCGAAACGATTAACGAACGCGCGGTCAAACGTCGACTCGCGGAACGTCAAAAATAAAAGTAACCCAATCTTTTCCAAATTTTTCATAATAAATACGAAAATATTTATTATCGACAAATAAAATGTTAAATGTCGACACTCGCTCACGGAAACTCGTAAAATAATATTTACGACATCGGGCACGCGATCGTCGTACAATGACCTAAAACACGGGGTGTTATAGTCTTCCCCCGTTAAATGAGCCTTGTCCTCAAGGCTCAAGATGCGGCACTTGACGACGGTGCGGTCTTTGTGAAGAGATGCGGATATTTCTTTCGAAATTGATCCTTGCGTTCTCATGTAAACTCAGGGCCTCGCCTAGAGTTCCATCGAACTTTAACTATGGAATGCGGCTTCGCTTCAATCGTTTAACTTCTCGATTCATGATTTCCACAGGTTTCTCGACAAACCGAAGCTTCTCATCAAAGTGAAGTTCATCCAACGGAACGGCTAAAGGTTCGTCGGCATAGTACTTCCTCAAGTTGGATACATGAAACGTATTGTGAACCCTGCTCAGCTCCTGCGGAAGCTTAAGCTTGTAAGCAATGGATTCAACTTGTTCCAACATCTTGAAAGATCTGACATATCTAGGGTTTAACTTCCCCCGTTTGCCAAAGCGTACTTCTCCTTTCTAAGGCGATACCTTAAGCATAACTAGGTTGAATGTCAACACGAAGTTTTACATGCTCACACCTCAAGAGACAAGACACGCCACGGAATCATATCCGATATAGACAAAAATCACGTCGCTCTTAAAAGATAATCCTTAAGACGAATGATCGCTCCAAACTCAGTTGGTGATCATACAAAACGAAGTGTCCCACGCTTATCAAACCATATCAAGCATCGCGAACCAAATCCGGAACAATTTCTGCGGATCGGGACCGAAACAAGCGTCGCGAATCTCAATCATAAGATACACTATCTAAACGATACCCAAAAGGTATCCCATTATTCAAAATCCAAAATACTCATCATAACCAAAAACCAAAATATACGTCGCCCTCCCGGTCGCATTTAATAATGGACCACCGGTTGCGAACAAAATTCCAGAGTACTC